>SKCR01043375.1:0-56803 GCA_019454045.1 Zanthoxylum bungeanum | reverse complement strand
AGCACGTATGTAGGTTTATAATTTAGTCATGGATCTTTTGAATATTGTGATGGTTATGTATGCTTTGTTGTTAGCTATACAATGTCGTATGTGTGGTTGGATATGTACGTATGTAAACTTTGGTGTTGATGGTCTTTACAGATATGATATGAAATGACATGATGTGAAATGAATGAGTCTCGTTTCAGATTGTAGATGAAATAGATAGTATGAAATCTGTATTATGTTTTCTGTTTTTGATACTATATCTGACTGCTTGTAAAGAACCTGTTTTATGCTCCTCGTTTCTGATGATGATTGTGATTAACTATCTAGAATTCGTGTTTGGCTTTCTATTTCTATAGTAGATGAATTTGAAACGGTTTACGCGTGTTCCTATGAATGAATGTGAATTGAAATGATAGTTTGATTTGATTTTGGTAAGAAATATTTGATTCAATCTATTTTGCTTTGAAATAGCATGGTTTGTATTGATGTATGAAATACGTAACTTTTGAAGGTGTGTAATGTGAGATAACCTCCGGATACAGATAAGATTGTCATGTATGTGCGTTCGGTTCTGAATGATTAGACATAAGGATAGAGAAATTTTGAGGACAAAATCTTTATAAGGAGGGGATAATGTAATATCCCGAGTTTTTAGAACAGTTCTGGAAGGTTTCCGAATTAAAGTTTAGGTTTTGGAACTAGATGATATTAAGAATTAGGAACTTATGTGTTGGAAAATAGGTCGGAATATTTTAAAGTGAAGCTTAGTCATGTTGGAAAATGCGTGGTTTCGAGAACCGGTTACGCGATTCCTATTTATATCGTTATACGCATAAATTTTGTTGTTTCAGTTATAAAATTGTAAATGAATTCGAAGTGAGCTGATTCTTGAACTATTGGACTCCTTTTTCCGAGACAAACAACTTTTGTGTTGATCACTTTTCGAAATGTGCATCATAAGGGCTTCCAAAATATAAATTTCCGAGAAGCCCCATGGTAGAGACCTAGCACCAATTTCACGGGGGTCGAAATATAATTTCAAATTTTTTTTCTATATATACCTTGAAGTTTCTTGTAATTGCAAAAATGACGTAACACTACAAATCCTTTCACTCGACCTTCCATCCCCAAAAACATTTTGGAGAGCTTTGGTCACATCGGTGGCCAGCCGGCCATCGCCGGTCGACGTGATGACCCATAGGGGTGCACCGGCCACCACTCATTCTTGTGGTGGCCAGCGGCAGCCCTAGAACGCTAGCAAACGACAAGAAAGAGCAAGAGACACGCGAGATATGGGTTTTCCAATCCCGGCTCATCGCTTGATTTCACGGCCCGAGCCACCTGCCTAATCGACACCCTCGGAGAGTTTTACAAGTTGGCGGTGATGGTTTTTTCATTCCATGCATGGTTGCATGCGAATTGAGAGAGAAAGCGACAATGAACAGTAACCTCCGAATAACTAATAGCTCCGATCGAAATTCTATCGATTCCAGCACGTTCGTGGGATCTTTGGGAGTCCATATTTGCCCTCGAAATCTCGGTAAGACCTCCCGGTAGAAATTCACTAATTTCAAGTTTGCCGTTATATGTTCGAATGTTTCCAGTAGCTTTTTAAAGTAGCAAAATGATATAATTGAATTTTTTGAGCATGAATATATTGAATATGTATATATGGTAGAATCCGAGTGAAACGAAATGAATTGGATTGATCCGATAGATTATGTAAGTTTTCGATAAAAGTGGATTTCGTGTGTATTGATGTTTTCCTAAATGTAATATTAGATATGAATGATGATACAATAATGTTTAGATTAATTCGGGTAGGTTTGGAGGGTTCTAGATCATTCTGTAGCGTTTACGGAAAATCTTCGAAAGATTTTTCAAAAATATGTAAATAGAGGATTTAAGTTAATTGGTGGCTTGGATTTGTTTGTAATAATGTTTTGAGATTAATGAAACTGGAATCATTGAAATCAGACTTAATCAGGTTGTCCCGAAAAGATTCAGAATTTGGCATAGTTAAGTCGAGAATTTTGTAAGTTACGATTCTGATGGCATTTCGCCATTTATTTTGACAGATTTGACTAGGACCTGGAGTGCTCGCAAAGCCAGGAAAGTAACTCATGCGATGAGTACTTGATTTGTTGATTCGTGTTTTAAATATATATATATAGATGATTGAAATGTTTAGAATAAAACGAGGATAATTAAAAGGTGATTTTGAGAACGAAGTTCAAGAATATGTATAGTTAAGTTAATCGACCATCATATGTATGGAGTTTTTTTATTGCTATGATATGAAATGAGACATTTGATGAGTTTAATGTCTATATGCATGTATTTATGTACGTAAGTGTATGAACCTGTAATGATATGTATATGTTTATGTAAATTAATATGTATATGTATAAGCACATGTACACGTATTCGTATATATATGTGATGATAATATATGTATAATTTGAGTATACAGGATCAGTAAATGGAATAAGTTATGAATTCCTAATTTGTATTAGCATGTGTAAGTGTACGTTATTTGAATAAATTTATTATTGACTCATACATGCAATTTGTCTGTATGGAGTTTGGGTGGTTAAGTGTGATAATAAATAGGTATAAGCTAAGATCTTCCTGAATGGATATGTTTAATTGATAAGTTTCTGTATCAAATGTTTCCAAATAGAAATTCTGAAACTGAGTATGTTTGTTCGATAAGTGAAAATATGAGGACTGTTAAAGATATAACATTTGAATTCGTAGTAATGTGTATATTCATATATTTAGAATATAAGTATGTATATGATTGTTTAGATGATGACTCGGAGTGGTTGTCACGTATGTGCCAGTATATGAGGAATTACATAATGAGTTTCTGCTACGTTATATGTGCGTATGCGTGTATGTTTAATTGGTTGATAATTTAGTGGTGTTGTAGCCGAGCTGGTTAGGAATCCGTTCGGACGACATTCATCTCATACCTATTATAAAATAGGTAATGAGTCTCATACGAGCATTGCTTGTGTAAACCATAGTATATGTATGTGTTGTTTGGGTTATGTGTTCTTTGATGTATTGACTGTTATGTATGTTTCGTTGTCGTTGCACGATGATTGTATGTTTGTCTGAGTGTATATGATAAAACCGGTGTGAGTATAAGATGTTATAAAGTGTGTTTGCTAAGTTTATTATTGTATGTACGTATGTTGTGAAAGAGACTGAATGTGTTTGTGAGATTCTAGTACTAGACCTGTCTCCAAGTAAGAATTCTGAAATTGGATTTACATGAATGTAAAAGAAGTGAGCTATGATTTCTAAACTGATATGTATGAATGCGTATAGGTCACGAATGTTAAGCTATCGTAAGGCTATCGGAATTAAAGAAAGTTTGTTTGACTTACCGATTTGATGATATTTCAAAGATGTTTATTCGTGATAAAGTATAAAAGTTTAACTTCATGTTTCATATGATTGAAATGGATTCGATGTTAAATGACACACTCTGTTGATATTCGAATATTTTCTTTGTATGCTTTGGATGTTTACATATTAGATTGGCACACACATATATATACATATATGGGGATTTGGCATGTGTAAAGTATAAATGATAATAAAAAGTTGATAATTCTGAACTCTTAACAACTTGGTAATCTTGAAAAGCTTCTGATATGCTTGAATTGTATGTTTTGTTTGTAGTACGAGCGTGGTTACTTACTGAGTTTTATAACTCACACCAAACTAGTTTGCTAGTTTTGCAGGTTGGCTTCCAAATTAGTCATCCCTTTCAACTTTGAAGGTCATGCTCGTGGCGCCGGATCACCCAAGTTGTTGTCACTATCGCAAGTGTTATGAGAAATGTCATAGAGATTTAGGGTCCATGTTTATTATGTTATTCATCGTGCTGTGCATGTTGTTGTGTACTTATTAAGTAAAAGTTTTGATTTGCATATGATGTTGTGGGCACGGAGCCTTAAGTGTTGATTATGAGCTTGATATGTCTTGTGTGGACCTGAGATCCTTTTGTATATTTGATGTCTTCTACATGTTTCGTTTTAATGATGGACTTTGTTCCCGGTTGTCCAGTTTTAGGATACACCATGTCCGTTTTTTCTGTAAATTTGGAGGCTTATGGAGATGGGTTAATCCTTTCTCTTGCCGGTAGTATCCTATTTCTGACGGGATGTTTCAATATAATTACTTATTTCAAAATCTAGATATTCTAATTTTTGAAAGTTGATACAATTTTTATAACTCCGGTTCTAAACTATCACCTCTTTTCTTAAGTAATTTTAATTTTGTTTCTACTAGATTGTCTGTATAGTCTGATAATTCAAATCCTTTAAAAAGATGACTATTTATTACTGCTAATTTACCTAGATTATTGCTAATTTACCTGGATTATTGGAATTTTTTAAGCATTTGTAACTGCTCGTATATCGTACATTTAAGATATTAATAAAAAAGGCTTTGCTATCAAAGATAAAAAGAAGTGTTTTTGATAAAACTGACTGTCCTTTCAGAGGTTATAAAAACTGAATTTTCAAACCACATTTGTAAAATAAACTCATGATTCTCGTCCAAACGCTTTTACAACAAGTATCAATGGCAGCAGGTCGACGGAGCTGTGTTTTTTGAAAGAAGTTCAAAAACACCAGAACCTCTTACTAGGTTCTTAATATTTTATAAAAAGAACATTCCTTCTTTATGGATGAATAACATGATCTCTTTTTATTAATATTTTAAATATAAATTATACCTTGACTTCTTGTTCCCCGAAAACTTAAAAAAAAAAAGAAAAGTGGTGTTTTTGATAAAACTGGCTTTTCAGAGGCTATAAAAATTGGATTTTCAAACCACGTCTGTAAAATAAACTCTTGATTCCTTTACAACAATATCAATGGCAACAGGCTAATGAAAATAATAATGGGGGCTGTTTTTGATAAAAATGACCTTTCAGAGGTTATAAAAACTAGATTTCCAAACCACTTTTGTAAAACAAATTCTTGATTCTCGCCCAACTGCCTTTACAGCAATATCAACGGCAACAGACCAACAAAGCAGTTTTTTTTTTTTTTTTTTTTTTTTAAAGAAGTTTAAAAACACCATAACCTCTTACTAGACTCTTATTATTTTAAAAAAAGAATCTTCCTTCTTTGTGCATGAATACCTGGATATCTTTTTATTAATATTTTAAATATAAGTTATATTTTCGTTAACTAGGTTTGACCTCTTGTTCCCTGAAAATAAAAAATAAAAAAAGTTTAATCGACCGACTTGTGGTGATGACTGACTAAGATGATGACTAAGCTTGAAGAAAAAAACTTGGGAGCATTGAGTTTGCAAAAGAGTTTTTGATATTGAGAGAGTTGGATGCACATATCATTCTATGTAGTCCATCATTGCTTATATACAGTTGAAGAATAACCGTCTATACATGTGGGATAAGGATTACCACATAATTTAAAACTATGCTATAATTGCAAAAGACAAATTCGGACAACTTTTCCTAAAGTTATTCTAGCTGTCTATGATTATTACAAAAGACAGACAAAATTATTACGACTTTTCTGAAAGTGGATACATATATTTGCTTAAAGGAATCTTATCTTGCCTAAGATGTTAATACTTATTAAAGACGTTCCATTGTAATCTCTTGATATTGATAAGAGTCGTGTAGTAGTTGACGCCTTTTGAGAGAAGTTTTCAGTCTATATCTAGTACATTTGCAGCATGATTATCAATTTCAGTATCCAGTGAATGATGAGACATTGAATTATCTTGATCTTGCCATAGAGATAATGTGTCATAAATTCTGGCATGTCTTTGAAAATATAGCTCTTTTATCTCTGCTTTCTACTTGGATAGAAAAAGTAGAATAAAATAACTCGTCTAATTATCCTCCTCATAGCGAAGATGTTCACTTTGAGCAACTAACTAGCTATAATTATTACCAAATGTCATATGTTCTATATTAGCTGCTGCTTCATGAGTCATTCTATACAAGTCTAAAGAGCATAGTACTGAGAAATCTGCCTTCGAATGCATCTTTTTGAACATTTTGGACGCACTGCCTATATGAATAATATGATAGGTTGGTATAATAATTTCTGTATTTTCATCTTTGTTAAGACTAAGTCGAGCATTTAAGAAAAAAAAAATGACTAAGTCGACGTCGTATTGATTGGAAAGAAATGATTATAGGGCTAGTTGGCCTAAGAGGAACTTAATTTTTTTTCCTGTCATCTCTAGTGTGAAGCTACTATATTAATTTCTTATTACAACCATGATCCCATTCATAACATCACACAACAGTTATTTCCTGTGAATGCCATGGTCATGAACATTTAGTTGACATTGGCGCAAAGGTATTAGTTATTAGTTCTTTATTAATTAATTAATTTTTATCTTTATGTGAGGGCCTGTCCCTCTTTGAGGAAACCACTGATTCTCTCATTGAGTCATTTCCTGCCTCTTTTAGGTTCAAGCTCTTTTTGGGTTTGAGAAGAGCATTAAGCACCTTGATGAAAATTTAGTTGAGATTGGCAGTGCACAAAGGTAAGCATGTATTTCGAAAATGATGAGGTTATATACCAAAATCAGGAACTCTTTGAGGTCTTCTTCCTCCATTAACAAGTAAAGATGTCTTGGTGGCAATATAATTTTTTGCCAATTGAGTTATATATAATCTCTCATTTCTGTTTGGTCTCTAGTACAAATTTGTTTTAATTTTGCACAAGTCTTTTGGCAGCAACAGTAGGGAGTGGCTATATTTTAAGAACTATATGGCATTCCCATTAAGCCAAGAAATGAGATTCTCAAGTGAAATAGATTTGATTGCCTTACAAGACGGAGAAAATTTAGATGTCTCTGGGAATTACTGGAGACACCCCTAGAGAGAGAACAGCAGCACAATATTTGTTAAATCTCATGATACCAAATGAGTATCAAATCTGCTAGTAGTGTGTCTACGACTTTTAGAGCTCAACTCAAACGTTATTTAAAGCATAATCCTTCTTAAATTGAACATAATCTGGGTTGTGCACTCTATTGATGGTTAATCACTCTATTGATGCCAGCTTCTCTTCATCTACCTCAAAAGCTTTTCTTGCCTGCTTCAACTCCTCTTGCATCGAAAGCAATTCTGTGCAGCGATTCAGTTTTGGCAGGTCCTGCAAGGTTAACATGTAAATTTTAGCCAATAACTTTATATGGTAAAAAACTTGGAGCAATAGAGTTTATAGCATTCAGACAAGCAGAATGTGAACAAGAATTCCACATAAGAACACAACCATCACATAAACAAACAAGTGAACTGAAACAATGCCTCCAGCTAGATGTACCTTTCGGATTTGATAAAGAAAATCCTCAACAGATAACTTTCCTCTCTTTGATCCAATATCCAGTGCTTTGTGTGCCTGCAGAAAAGTGTAACATATAAACATCATACCTACCATGACATCTTATGCAAAGCAAGAGACCAATATAAAGCCAAACAAATGCTTACCAAATCGGTGACATATTCCACAACAATGTCCTCCACAAGCGCCACAGTTTCTGGAAGTGGCTAATAATGCCACCCAAGAAGTTAATGAATAAATCCAATTAGAACAAACTTCAAAAATAAAATCATAAAGTTCCACACCAACCATGTAAAAACTTAACAGCTGAAGCTTCGTCTATTAGTGCAGCAAGTATGATTTAGTGCTAAATGAGGCAAGACCTGGAGTAAAATATCATTCTAATGACTCAGACACAGTGCTGTAATCTCTCCATGAACAGATCAACACAATAAGTGCTCTGGATTAAAAAAGTAAAAAATTGTTAACAATATACCAAAAATTGTATTGCGAGCTGAGGACATAAACTCAATTGGCTCAAAAAAGGGATTTTGGTCTCTAGCAATGCAGCCACTAAGTGCAGAAAGGTTCAGCTACAGCCTAAACTACAGGGCCAGCCCTCTTCGACGAGGTAAATAATTGTTGAAAACAATAACACGTTCTTATAATTCCAAATGTATAAATCTAATTCTATCTGATTCATTTCTGAAATATCTCAAATCATATTATACATAATAATTCTTGCCAGCCAAATTTTTTGGGTTTGTCTTCCTGATTGCAGTAAGCCAAGTTCAGCTAACAAAGAGAATACACATATTAAAAACAAATTGGAAACGTTTCAGAACAAATAACAAAATGTTCATGACAGTGTAAAAAAATCATTAAATAACAAAGACAGAAAACAAGTGATATCATTGGCAAGAGTAAGCATAAAAAATAACCAAATCATCATAACAAATACTTCCAATCAACACAAATCAATATGCCATTAAGAGAACAAGATAAGGTCGATCAATGGATAATGATACTTACATTAGTATCATCCCCAAAACCATACATCATATGTTGAACTGCAGCACCAAATTTTTTTTAAAAAAAAAAACAATAATATAAGATATCAGAAAAACTGAATGAATAAATATTATCAAAAACTAGGAAATAAACAGGACAATGAAGCAATTACTGACGATCTTTTTGAAAGACTCCTCGCTTGCGCTTAAATGAAGTTGTTTCATAGGGCTGTGAGGAACCTGCCTTTGATTTGGAAGATTGCCCAGCAGCAGTGTTGCTCATCTTTTAAGCACAAAGGTTCTTCCTTTACCACAAAAATCAATTTCCTTTGAGCTATCAATTAGAATATTACTACACAAATACCTAAATTATGTCCATTTAATTGTAAGAATTTCTTATAAGAACGCTTTAGGAAACATATAAACCCCCTATTTGATAAAAATAATAATATGATGCTAATCAGGGCATAACATGTAGATTTAAAATAAATAAATAAATTTACTCCTTACTCTATCATGCCCTCATCATCAACGATTCCAAATAAAAATAAATCAATCTCTTCTCTTGTTTTGTTTTACCTCTATATTCTATAAAATGAACCAAAAAAAGAAAAGAAAAGAAAGAAAGTGATACCCAGGTGGCGCTGTGTCAGAGAATGTTAAAGGTTGAGAGCAATTTGAAAGCAGAGCTTCAGAGATTTAGCTAATAATAAAATAGAGTGGATATTTATATATGTAGATGAATGGGGCTATGTGGCAGGGAATTGGACGATTGGGATAGCTGTCAAAAAACTCAATTGAGGGGTACCGCCTTAAGCATGTCAAAAAAGCCCCGGTCCTGTTCGATCCGTCTTAATTTTAGGCAGACTAGAGAATCAAATAATCCGGATCAGGTTATATAATATTTGGCTCGGGTCGAGCCCGACCAATGTCCAAGTTAAAAAATAAAAAAAGAATTTTTATTTATAAATTTTTAATTTTTAAGTTGATACATATACCTTTTAGAAAGTGATATTTAATTCTTAATTTCTTATTGATATGTTTTAGGATATAAGAGTTAAATTATTTTTGAGTTTGATTATAAAAAAAATGGGGTGGAAAAAGCACGAACTCCGGCCCGAGACGAGCCGACCCAGCCCGATAACATTTCGTAGTGGGCTTTTTCCGGACTTTGAACTCGGGCGAGGCTTTGAGCATTGCCACACTTGTATTGCCAAGGGAAATTATATAACCTACCCAAAATAACTAAGCATTTATCTATGAGATATTTGCAGTCTCATAGATCTATAAATTATCTTGTATTAGATTAATTGTATATTATTGTAAAAGTCTTATGTTCAATGTGTGTATTATATTGCTTCACTTCTAATTAGGGATTTGTAGTCACCGACTTTGCATTAAGGCTGAGGTAGGGAGACCAGGCCGGTCCCGTAATTCCTCATGTTTCTAAGTAGTTTTAGGTGTGAATATGTATCTCTATTAGTTACGGGAAACAATTAGTACATATATTGTTTTATGTTGTTAGGTGTTATCCTAACATAGCTTGAGTCTTAGGATTTTCTAAGTTTATATTCGAGCTGTTATGGCCGTGTAATTATATCATTATGATTTTTTTATATATGAATGAATTTCATCTTCAAAAAAAAAAAAAAAAAAAAAAAAAAAAAAAAAAACTAAGCATTTATCACCACAGCCTAACTTGAGGTTTTCTATGAAAAAATAGCTAAGTTCAAGGATTTTGTCACATAATTTTCACTGTAATTTCATATTTTAGAGCAATATTATAATATAGTTTTACATACCGAATCAATGCAAACTAAGTTTTACATAACCAAGCAACACAACCTAAGTCCTGAGATGATGATGATAAATTTTGGAATGAAAAATTCAGAAACAAACTCGGAAGGAAGCTTCGGTTTTGTGAGGCAGAGGGATTGAAGATAATGAGCTGCTGAAGATTACATTATTAAGATGAGAGATAATGAAGCTTTGATGGATTGTTGAGGTGATTAATTGATGATGTTTCGACCGATTTGGTTAAGATGACACACGATAAAATGACTTATTTTGGTCCAAATATGAATTGTGATTACTACCTAAAATGGCAGTGTCATGGGTTTGCGAAGGCACCCATCGCACCACTATTTTTGTGTGCGATGTAAGTCATCGCACATCCATTATTCTTTTCTGCTTCTAAACTACCAAGATTTTGACAATATTGAAGAGTTGGCTTATATGTGAGAGTTTATTCATTTGGATTTTTTTAAAAAAAAAATTGTTAGTGGGTTTTATTGGAGATGAAATTGTGTGAGAAAAGTGGTTGACAATGGATTGTTGACTTGAGATGAGAGATAAGTTGTAACATCACGCCTGAGCTAGGATGCTACTGACAGAAGATAGGTAAGCCTCATCTCCATAAGTCTGAAGCTTACGAAAAACGAATATGACGCACACTAAAATGGACAACCTGGATCACAGTCAAGCACCCAAAAAGACCTATATAAATATCAAATTGGCAAATAAGACCTCTAGTCCAAACACAAAATAATAAAAATCACATCATCAATCTTCAAGACTCTGTGTCTTATAATTACATACATATAATAGCATGCTTTGATTGATACAAACATATACAAATGTAATATGATTTCTAAACTATATGACCCTTCATAGGACTCTAAATTATGTAACTATAGTCTGGGTGATCCGGCGTCTCGAGCATGAAATCCAAAACTAAAGTGGCTGACCGATCAGGTTGCCAACCTGCAAAACTACCAAACTAGTTTTGTGTAAGCTATAAGCTCAGTAAGTAATCATGCTCAACAAGAGCATACAAGTCAAACATATTCAAATATCTATCATATACACATACCTGTAAAATTTCAGAAAACTTAACTTATATTTATTTTCATATCTTTCACTTACCAGACATACATACTTGAAAACACTTCCAACATTAAAACATTCATATACATTTATATCCAATCATATTGAATGTTGTATAATTCTCAATAACAACATATGTGCCCCTCGAAATGCTCGAGAGCACATGATTAAATCATAATCCTACATATAGCTGACTTATGTACAACGAATCATCAACCAATATCCATACATATAGACATATATTACGAACACAAACTCCGATACGGGCAAATTGTAAAACAAACTCCGATACGGGCAAATTGTAAAAAAAACTCCGAACACAAACTAGATTTCCAAACCATGTTTGTAAAAAAAATTCTTGATTCTCGCCCAACCTTTACAGCAGTATCAACGACAACGAGTAATTCTTTGGTGCAACGGAGGTATGGATGACGTGGTACCACCAACGAATTAGAAAATGACATGTATAATTTAATACCTATTTTTTAGTTGTTTTTTAATTTTTTAACACTCGTGGAAATGGATGATTGGCTGGTTGCATGGATAGCGTGGTACCTCTATTGCATTGTAGATTTTCTCCAACGGCAACAGACCAACAAAGAAGTTTTTTTTAAGAAGTTCAAAAACACCAGAACCTCTTACTAGACTCTTATTATTTAAAAAAAAAAAGAATCTTCCTTCTTTGTTCATGAATACCTGGATATCTTTTTATTAATATTTTAAATATAAGTTATATTTTCGTTAACTAGGTTTGACCTCTTGTTCCCTGAAAATAAAAAAAAATAAAAAAAGTTTAATCGACCGACTTGTGGTGATGACTAACTAAGATGATGACTAAGCTTGAAGAAAAAAACTTGGGAGCATTGAGTTTGCAAAAGAGTTTTTGATATTGAGAGAGTTGGATGCACATATCATTCTATGTAGTCCATCATTGCTTATATACAGTTGAAGAATAACCGTCTATACACGTGGGCTAAGGATTACCACATAATTTAAAACTATGCTATAATTGCAAAACACAAATTAGGACAACTTTTCCTAAAGTTATTCTAGCTGTCTATGATTATTACAAACTACCAAGTTTTTGACAATATTGAAGAGTTGGCTTATATGTGAGAGTTTCATTCATTTGGATTTTTTTTAAAAAAAATTTTGTTAGTGGGTTTTATTGGAGATGAAATTGTGTGAGAAAAGTGGTTGACAGTGGATTGTTGACTTGAGATGAGAGATAAGTTGTAACATCTCGCATAAGCTAGGATGCTACTGACATGAGACAGGTAAGCCCCATCTCCATAAGTCTGAAGCTTACGAAAAATGAATATGACGCACCCTAAAATGGACAACCTGGATCACAGTCCAGCACCCAAAAAGACCTATATAAATATCAAATAGGCAAATATGACCTCTGGTCCAAACACAAAATAATACAAATCACATCATCAATCTTCAGGACTTTATATCTTATAATTACATACATATAATAGCATGCTTTGATTGATACAAACATATACAAATGTAACATGATTTCTAAACTATATGACCCTTCATAGGACTCTAAATTATATAACTACAGCCTGGGTGATCCGGCGTCTCGAGCATGAAATCCAAAACTGAAGTGGCTGACCGATCAGGTTGCCAACTTGCAAAACTACCAAACTAGTTTTGTGTAAGCTATAAGCTCAGTAAGTAATCATGCTCAACCAGAGCATACAAGTCAAACATATTCAAATATCTATCATATACACATACCTGTAAAATTTCAGAAAACTTAACTTATATTTATTTTCAGATCTTTCACTTACCAGACATACATACTTGAAAACACTTCCAACATTAACACATTCATATACATTTATATCCAATCATATTGAATGTTGTATAATTCTCAATAACATCATATGTGCCCCTCGAAATGCTCGAGAACACATGATTAAATCATAATCCTACATATAGCTGATTTATGTACTACGAATCATCAACCAATATCCATACATATAGACATATATTACGAACACAAACTCCGATACGGGAAATTGTATACATCATCCAGCTCAAAAGGGGAGAAGCAATCTCAATCAATCCATTCATCTACTCTTTTCAAACGTGAATTCCATATAAACATTCATATACATCATCAAACAGATAACATAAAATATTTACTTTAAAATAATTTTAAAAAATCATTATAAAACTATTTTGTTGTAAACAAAATCAACCGAAAATCATATATCTCGTAAATCCTTATCAAGCGTCCAGGACCAACTCAACTGGATGAAATATAATAAGCATCCAATACCAACTCAACTAGATGAAATATAACAAGCATCCAATATCAACTCAATCAGACGAAATATAAGAAGCGTCCAATGTCTGAATCACAAGCTCACACTGAACAATGAACGAAACAAGCTCATGTCGACATAGGGTAGCGGGCCAATCAACTGCAGTTGGACAGAACCCTATACAAGCGTCACGACGAATTCAAAAACCGTAAAACAATAAAACATACTACAAGTGCCATTGTGGAAACATATTATATAATGTCATGTCATAAACAAAATCAGAGGTATCTCTTTCAAAACATAATTCTTTTAAAATCATTCGTTCTCCAAAACATTAAGTGTATCTTAATCAATGACAAGTCTTTTGAAAAAGAGAATGGAAATCGAATACATATCATTCAAAATAATTCTTTCGTAATCAAACTTTTCAAAACACTTATCAAACATCCATTATCCGAATCGCATGCCCTAACTGAACAGTGTACGAATATGACTATGTTGACAGAGTACATGGTCAGCCATTTTTCGATGGTTAGGACTGTTAGTGTCCTAGACATGCCCAAGATCTCTAAGTCATGATTTCGGTGTGTGAATAATCAAAATAAGTTGCGAAAATGACTTACAATGAGTGGATGAAGTTCAAAACTTTCTTTGTGTATGTTGAAGCTCCAAGCTTTGTTGAATCTTTAATTCCAAGGGTGAGTTTCCCTATCACCTTGATTTTCTCTTTAAGTGCTAGCTTTGTTTGATTTTGAAGCAAAATCAAAAGGAGGAAGAACCCTAGGTTCACGACAATGAAGAAAAGGAGAGGAGAGAATTTTTTGTCTTTGATAATTTTTGTTTCTAAAACAAATACCAAAGTCAACAACAAAAAAAGGTGTATATCTTTTCCAAAAGAAAAAAGGCAAAGTGTGTTGAGCAAGCTTCCAATAAATGCTCTCAACCACTTCTATCACCAAAAATGTGATTTGACTTCCATCACCAAAAAATGACTTGTGATGTAAGTGAAGTGGGTCCCACTTTAAATTCAAAATTTAAGTCGGCAAACTCAACACGCAACTTCGCTCAGGTCCGGGTTCGTTTAATTCCGAACTAAACGAATTTTCCGTCGTGACGTAATTAAATCCAATTTAATTAAATAATAATGCCTAGCAAAATTATTACGAAAGTCGCTTCCGAATTAATTCTAAATTAATTCGTTCGCCCGAATTAAAATCCAATTTTAATTCCGTATTGAAATCCGATTTCAATTAATATATCCAATATATTATTTAATCGATTAATTCCAAATTAATCGCGTTCTCTCTTCTATTCGAATTTTATCCCAGATAAATTCTTGCTGCAATTAATCCTAGATTAATTTTCTCTCTCTTATAATTAATCATAGATTAATTCTGTTCGAGTCAAATGTCATCGGTGAATCTTTGGGAAGCGACCCAAGAGATCCCTAGATATGTTGGCAGTAAATCCGGTCATCGGACTATCCGAACACGTGTGTACCCCGTACCACGTTCTTATCGATTTACAAGACACGGTTGGCTTCTAGCAAAGCACCGTGCCTACCCAATTCTCCAGAAATATTCAACGAAGAATATATAATCTATGTCAAGTGTAGTATACTATGTATTGCTTATTACGATCCAGTATCTGATGTCACATGCTAGGCCTGGGGCTGGAATTGTGTCTGCCCCGTACGAAGCATATATCAGATCACTAGCAACTAATTTATTTTAATCGGATAATCATGACCTAGTCATACTATCCCAATAACTGCAGCATATGAGATTACTAGTTCTGTATCCATGCGTGATCATCTTCTCCATATGACTAAAGTATACTTCCATCTTGACATCACACCCAATACACTACGATTCTCAGTAAACCCAGAAGAGGCGTACACAGAACCTGTTAAAGTCCCGGACGACCAAAACCAAAACGTACTGATTGTCACAAGTATTAGCGATGCAAGTCTCAGGTTAAGACCACATACACCTACCCTGATGCTGATTCCCATAGACACATAGTCAATACTACTAATGGGATTCCGATGGGTCTATCCAGAGCGAAGCTGTTCCCGGTCCAACGGCTAACAGAACCTCCTATCACACTTGCACAAGTATCATATACTTAAATATATTAGAACTATGCCGTTAAGCTTCCATAACGCGCACAAGTGTAATACTAGTTGACCAATGTGTAATCACACGAGTATAACGCAAGCGCACGTATCGTTCAAGTTGTATAAAATGTATCGATCCCACAAGGACTTAAAACCTTTTGTTATTAATTTATGAAGTCAAATTTTTACGAGTATCTAATGGATTGGTTATTTGATTGAATGGTGACTTTAAACTTAAAACAAGTAAATGAAATTGCTTGAAATTAGATTTAGGAAAATTCAATTTTTTAAAACTATCCAGGGTGTTGAATCTTTCCAATATCATTTTAAAGATGAAGTGGTTATCTTATGGTTGTGTATTATATCGATTTATTAACCCGGAACACGAAATTATGTAAAAGCCTCTTCCGATGGTCAGTTACAAATACCCAGTGTAACCCGATTAATCATATTCCTATGTCAATTAAGTTATCTGAATTCATTAAGATTAAGTTCCAATTATGGCTACCCCCGCCCGACAGGTATATTCCTATCCTGTAAGGAAATCTATTAAAGGGTTATCTATCCCCAAGGAAGATCGTGAGCTATTGAGTCTAAGGTCCTTAACCTAAAATTCCTTTTCCAAGTTCATTTTAAGTTTACCGAATCAATCTTATTAATGGCCAGTTAACAAGACGCATTAAGAATAAGGCTCAATAAATAAACCTTTATATTACCCAAACCGTAATTTAACCCCTTATAAACCGGTGATATTGGACTTCGTCACAACCCCAGATAACTGACTTAGTTACGACACATATTTATGAGTAGTAAAAACTTAAATTAAATAAAAGACATAAAGTAAATTGCTGAAACTTAAATAATGAAAAGTAAATGACAGAAAGTAAATGCTGAAAAGTAAATACTGAAAATTAAATGCTGAAAAATAAAAGCTGGAAAGTAAATGCCAAAAGTAAATGCCGGAAGGTAAATAAAGTAAAAGTACAATAAAAGAAAATGCTGAGGTAAAAGGATCCACTTTTATTACTTATATTTTAGATATCTCCCTTAATATAATATATTAACTTTGCATGATAATTACCAACCAGCCATATAGGCGGTATCCAGATTAAGTCAAATTAGTAATTAATTACCAACCGACCAATCAGGCGGTATCCAGTTTAGTCAGGTTAAAACCAATTTAAATAAGTACCAACCGACCAATATGGCGGTATCCTCGTTAAGTTAGGTTTTAACTAGTTTATATATTATAATTAACAGAGATTTATCTAAATATTAGTAATAAAAGTTTTACCTTTTACCCCAGTAAGGGGGAGTTACCTCCTCATTACTGAAAAGTAAATTGTTGAAAAGTAAAGAAAAGAAAGTACTGTGCGTAAAAGTAAATTGTAGAAAGTAAAGTTTGAAAAGTAAAGAAAAGAAAGTGCAAAAGCGGAAATTAATTACTGAAAGTTGTAAATAAATAAGCAAGATACAATCTTCTTAGTATTCTTAAAGAATTACATAGAAGAAGGTATGAATTTACAAATGAAATGACTTGGTATTTATAGGCAAAATTTTACCTCTACCAAATCCATTATTAAATGCTCTACCAAATCCAATATTAATTGCTCCACTAATTGCTATCATGTTTGGTGGGAGTTTGACTATTTTTATTAATTAATTATTTTTTGTTTGAAAATGACCTTAATAATTACACATAACACACTTCCGGATATTTCATCAATTTCGGTCATGAAATATTCAGAATTCGAAATTATTTTATTTTTCAAAGTTGTATATATTTGAGTCTTCTTTAATCTGGAACTTGAATCAGCTCAATCCGATATTGGAGTAAAACGTTATGCCCAAAATACGATAATTACGCAAAATTGGAATTTCTGAAACGACATTGCGTTAGAACGCCCTTTCAAGTTTCCAATCTCCAAAATTAATATGTCAAGTCTAATGTTTTTCCCTTATTTGACCCACATTTCGTCTAAAATGATTTCATTGAGTCCCGATATTATTTTTATCTGCAAAATAAACTAAAACACATCAAAACGTTCATCAAACCCGAGAAACTAAACAAAATATTAAGTAAAAGGGGCGGTAAATATTGATATATTTTCCGCTCATCACACCCCAAAACCTAATATTTTGCTAGTCATCGAGCAAAATAACAAAATAAAATACAAGAAACAATTAAAATTAAACTAAGCCACTTTCGTAGGGATCACAGTTACATTTAGTGTATGGAACAAGCCTTTAAACCCCTAGGTGTCCCTAGTGGACGAGTTGTAGTCTCATGAGGGCTTACAGCAACGATACACACAAACGTTTTACAAAAGTAAAAAGATAATAAAACTAATGCACACAAAAGTAAAAAGACAAGAGAAAAGAGAATAAAGAAGTTAGTGACTAAACATGTGAAACTTCTTATCCAAGTTAATAGTTGTTTTATTTCTTTCTAAATTACCAAATAAGTGAATTCTCCAATTATTTTTTTACCATTTTTCATATACATAGCCAACAAAATATTAATCAACTCATTTTTGCCCACAATAGTCACAAGTGCAGTTGAGAAGAAAGTAATATTTTTGTCATAAAGTTTTATCAGAATTCAAACTTTCTTTAGCAATGAAATATTTTTCTGATTTATTTTTATTTTTATTTTTGATTTTTTTTATTTATATACAATATCTTCCATCTATGTAGCGAGCTTTGGGCCAGTGAATCCCAAACCAGTTGGTTTTAGGGCACTAGGTGTTAAAACATCCTTACAGACTTAATAACTCGGATCTCATACGTTTTTTTTTACTCCATCGTTTTTTATAGATGCTTCCTCCAATTAAACTAGAGCACTGAATATTACAAACTTTTCAATTACAGCTCATGTCTGTATGTTACCATGTATGCTGATAATACCTGTCAACTGAGCATATGCAGATTCATTTTAGTCAGTATTATGGAGAATTCACAAATTAAATAATTTAAAAGGAAATAAACAAAAATTAACTTGTTCTGAAATATGTTGAGATACGTCTCAGGAGTGAAAACTCCTTACACAGCTATCTCACACCAATTTCACCTGATTAATCAAATTAAAAACACAAAAAAAAAACAAAATATTTTTTGATTTTTGTAAAATTTTTTAATTTTTTTTGTTGAATTTTTCGAAAAATTTAGGACTAAAAATAAAAATAAGAAAATAACAAGATGCTAGTCAACTATTCCCCACCACAAACCTAAATGAGACATTGTCCCCAATGTCTTAAAAAGTAGAAGCTGAGTTTAGAAGATAGTACATGGTTAGCTGAATTTCTACATCTAAATGAAAATTAAAGGTTAAGATCCAGATTTATCCAGCGCTTCTTACCACGATCATCATCGGATCAATTTATCTTGGAAATGATAGGGTCAATTTGCAGTTCAAAGGCTAAAATTTGGTCAATTAAATCCGGGACAGTTCTGGCAGTAAAGAGGAGTTCTTTGAAAGGTTTTGACACAAACCCATTTCTCCGGGCATCATCAAGAAACACACAAAGAAAATCATAAAATCCATCAGCGTTGAATAATCCAATTGGTTTTTGGTGTATGTTCAAGTTCGCCCAAGATAGTACTGTAAAAATTTCCTCCAGTGTACCCAAGCCACCTGGCAAAGCAATAAAAGCATCAGCACGATTAATCATTTATACCAGTCGTTCAGACATACCTGGCACAATTAGTTTTTCTCCGTTTGATGGTCCTATCAGATTTGCCTCCGCCAAGGGTTTTGGGATGACTCCCAGAACTTGACTGCCTCCATCCTGTACGGCCTTTGAAACGATCCCATCAGTCCAAGATTGCCACCACCATATACTAAGTGCATATTCCTTTCAGATAAGACTCGACCCAATTCTTGTGCTGCTGCTACGTATTGTGGCTTAGTACCAATACTAGTACCACAAAACACACATATGTTTTCAACTCGTCTTCTTGAAGTAGCTTCCATTTTTATCTGGATGCCTTCAAAAGTGCAATGATGAGTTGAATTTATAACACCTGAAAATGGGTGAGTAAAAATAATAGCATTAGTATCTTCCAAGGGACGATTAATAGCAAAATAGTAAATCGTGAAAGGTCAAAAAATAGCCTGGATCCTGTCGGAGAAAATAACAAAACAAATCACAATTATTAGGAAAAGACAAAAATATATAATATTTACAATAATGTAACGGTTTGAATGACGTCTATGCGTCAGGGACAAGCTTCCCATCCAATTTTCTTATAAATTGGAAAACATGGTCTTTTAGAGTCAGATTCCCGAGACTTAACTGTTGTCTTTCTTTATGGAATTGTGCATATAACATGCGAATTTCGTGATACACATATCCACTGGGATGCGTCTCAAGAGTTTTAGATATGTCATCCAAAGACTCCTTACTCAAGCCATCCCTAATGAAATTAATCTTATCTTCGCTGTTATCATACACCATTCCTAAAGATCGACAACGAGTATCACAAAACATACGAGCACATTTATAACAAACACACATTATTTTGGCTCTTCTCTTTTTAGCATATGTACTTCTTCATAAACCAGACAGATGTGAAATAAAAGAGTCAGAGGAGTCACCTGCCAATCGGACTCGTGCTTCAATAATCCAACGAATGTCAGTAGGCATACCTTTGATCATCAGTACTCTCATCCGTTCCAAGCGAGCTTTGTAAACTTTTATCAGAGAGAAGGAAATTGCTTGTGAAGATTTGCGAGAGCGTCTTCCATTGTGAAATGACTTTACCTGCAAAAATTAAACACACAAAAATAAAACACACCAGATCACAATATATACATAAATTGCATGGGTTGCCTCCCTGCTAGCGCTAAGTTTAAAGTCTTCAGCTAGACATGACTACCCGAACGTTAGGCTGGATCTGAAAGTTTCACACTTTCTTTTTGTCGCTAAATTGAATCTCCCCAGTAGTGCTTGACACACTTGTTTTTAACCTTGAATGTTTTGTTGGAGTTGGGATCATGTAAGTCAATGGCTCTATCTGGTAAAACCTTGGTGATTAAGAATGATCCTGACCACCGTGATTTTGGCTTCCATGGGAAGAGTTTCAAGCTTGACTTGTTTAATAGTACCCTCTGCCCTAGTTCCAGTTGTATGCGCACTAACTTCTCATCATGTCTCTTCTTGGCCTTTTCTTTGTACAGTTAGCATTCTCAAAAGGCTATATGTGAAATTCCTCCAATTCTTTGAGCTGGTGGAACTGTTTCTCTTCTGTTGCTTGTAGTGCAAGAATATGCTTCTTCAGTATGCAATACGTTTTATCTTCAGGCTCCACAGACAGTTTGTCAGTAGAACTTTGCATTGCATTGGAGTTCTGGATGGTAATATGTATCACATCAAGTCTGAAACATTCCTCATTCTTTTCGTCATCTGGGAAATTCATGGCTTTGAAAACATTGAATGTTACTTCGTGGTCCTGTACCCTCATGGTTAGTTCTCCTTTTTGTACATCAATAATGGTTCGACCTGTAGCCAAGAATGGTCTCCCGAGGGTGATTGTAGACACTTGCATTTTTGCATGAAAGCCCAATGATGAGCCTTGTATGGAGGCACTACCCGATAAGTTGCGGAAGTCGCGGGAAACGGACGTCGGAAGAGAAAAATTTAAGAATAAATACATCAAAAAATTTAATTCGCAAATTGGCCTCGAGTTCGCCAGATTAATCTCTGTTTTAAAATATTAAACCTCGGCCCAAAACCCCCGCACCCATCTAAAGCGCACTTGGCCCAAGCCCAATCCAAATAATTAAAACATTTAAAACACATGTCACAAATGAAAATTAAATCCAATTCAATTAAATTAATCCAATTAAATCAATCAAATCCCCCTTCCTAAATTAAATAAATCCCATTCCTAAATAAAATAAATCACCTTCCTAATTACCAAAGATTTAAATCTAATCTAAATAAATCACCTACCAATTTAAAGATATTCCCCCACCAAAATACAAATATCATTTCCTTTAATAATTAAATTAAATGCATCCCTTTATTGATTGATTTATTTCCTTGTTTTGAAAATCCCATGCAAGAAAACCATAGCCCACTCTTATAAAAAAACATAACATAACCAACCCTAATTCTGGCTTCCCTTTTCCCACAACCACTTGGCAGCCCTCCATCCCAATCAAACAAAAATAAAAATAAACCTTAAACGCGACCACCTTCTCTCTCTCACCCAAAGACAGAACCAAACCCTAGCTCTCCACTCTCTCTCTCGCCTCTCATCAACCCACAAACTTAAACACCACTTATGGCACTAACCACAATAAAAGAATGAAACCCTAATAGTTTTTAACTCATTTCTCTCATCACAGCCTTCACGCAAAAACTCCCCTCATTCCTCTCTCGGCAAGACAAAATCCAATAACCCTTCACAGATCACGCCCTTCAAGCCAACTCACACAGCAATCAAACAAACACACTCAACACACACCACTCAACTCCTTCACGTCTCTCTCCCTCACTCGTCACACACCCTGAACGTGAACAAGCTCCACACAAATGGCCACACACAGGCCAAGCTAGCAGCCCTCACACTCCTCACACAAAGAACACATACACAAACCCTCACGCCACTCACGAACGAATTAAAGGTTCTCTATTCGAGGGAAATGCCTAAAGGCTACCTTTACCACGATGTTTTGCCGCACCAGACGAAGTGCACTTGATTGAATGTGAAATGTGTTCAATCGGGCATACGAGGTCCTATATTATGTATTTGTTCATTCACGTAAGAGTTTGCGTCGTTTCAGATACCATTTTGGTAATCTCGTTGGAACGTGTTTCCGAACGCTACACGAACATATGTATTCTACCTCAGTCCGTTCGAACACATTTTAGAACGCTACTCGAACGGGCATGCGTTCTGCTTTACCATGCATCAGGTCTCATCCCATTCAAACGCGTTTCCGAATGCTATATGAACGCGAACATTCTGTTTACCGTTCGAACGTGTTTTCAAATGCTACACGAATGCACACACAGTGCACATACTTCTTTTCATCACATTTCATGCATTTTCGCTTCTTTGGTCATTTCTTTTACACTACATGATTAATCATATCATTTCATTATTTACGCTTAGACAATTATCATCTATTTATATTTTTGTATTTATCTACTTAACGTGTTCATGAGATTGTGTGTTTGCCTCTATTTCACTTACTTCTATGCATGCAAACTTAGATATAGGTTATTCTTGCATATATATGTTATGTAGATTCGGTTAAGTTATTGCACAAATCATTTCATTACAAGTGGCATAAGTAAGGGACCATTCTGAATCCAACGGTTTGAGGTCTTCCCTTGCGAGGGGTGAGTGCAGCCTTAAATCATTTTCCTGGTTCACACCGGATGATGACTCCTTTATTCTCTAGTTTAGTTCCTCTGTGGGCTATTCCGTACACCCAACTAGGCCGCGAGCCTGGAACAACGTCGCTGATTTCTGTGTCCTACAGTCTGGCGACTCCACTGGGGATAGAGAATTGGCCCCGAAATAATGTCTTATACTGATTGTGATTTATGCTTTAGTTAACTTTGTCTATCGTGGGTTGAAGGGGTTTAATCAAAGGCATTATTAGAACTAAGTAATGGTTTGGTGTTTTTCTTCATTCACTACCTTTCTATAAGGAAAAGCTGCAAAGACACCTAGATAATCATTACTCGAAGCTTACTGTGATGGACTAATTTGGAGGACTTGTTGTTTATTCCTGTCACTAAGACGATAAGAGCCTAAGAGGCTTGGGTATTTAAGAGTGTTCGTCCCACCCTCCCTCTGGGGAATCTTCAATAGGAAATCCATTTGACAGTCAGTCACGTATCATAACTCGTTGGCACGTACCGTAAGGTATAAAAAAGGGTGCGCTCACTTGGTCGCTTGAACCCTTGAGTGGGGAGACCTAGTTGTGGGCAATCCTTCACCAATGAAAGCCTTTGTCTACACTCCCGCAAACCCATACGTAGACCAAAGTTGTATGACCAATAGAAACTATTTCCTTGTGCTTGTTTTTAGGGACCATCATCATTTGGATTCAGTTGGACTTCTTGTCAGAAATGCGAACTTATTGGGCCATTTAAACTAGGATGAGTTCGTATCTTATGAAAATTGGGCTAAAAGTTTCTAAAATGCCGATGGGCCACTCTGTTGAAATTGTTTATTTATGCTTATGCTTAGGACCATCATCATTTGGATTCAGTTGGACTTCTTGTCAGAAATACGAACTTGTTGGGCCATTTAAACTGGGATGAGTTCGTATCTTATGAAAATTGGGCTAAAAGTTTCTATAATACCGATGGGCCATCCTGTGTTTGGGCCCCTTATTATTTGAAGTTGTTTAGCCATGTTATCGTAAAGTTGTAAACCTGTTGGGCCTTTTCAACTGGGACAAGTTTGCACCTTGCAATAATGTGATTAAAGCTCTAAAATGATAAGAGGCCGACTTATATATTCCATGCATTAGACGCATACATGCTGATTGAGAATTTTAAAAGACACCATATATTCTCGTTGGGTTATGAAAGAGGGAAGACTTATCAAAAGGCCGATAGCAAACATGAGTGAATCAGAGAACGAGGTATCCCGTATGGATCCGTTAGAGACCAATCTCACAAAGGTTACTGAACAATTGTAAGCCTTGACTACTACTATGGCTAATATGGCTGTGCCCCGTGCTGGGGGAAACTCTGAGAATATGAGGCGTGAGGAGCCTCCGAATAGGTTGGGGGATGACATCCCCGCTTTTGATGATGACATGGCTGAATATGCGGCAGGAAGAATGACTAGGTCTCAGGCAGAATTACAGAAGCTCCGGGATCATGTAGAATCGGTTACCCGCAAAATGAGGGGTAAACATGAAGACCTGCTAGATTATGAGGCAATGACTTTCGAAGAACAATTGCCGGCTCAGTTCAAGATGCATGATATGGCCAAGTTCAACAAGAATGGGGATCCGAGGGTCCATCTCCGACAAAATGTTTCAGTTATGAGTTCAGTGGGTCTATCAAAGCGTCAAGTTCAGAAAATGTTCGGGATGTCGCTCGAGGGGGCACCCGTGGTATGTTATCATGGCCTTGAGAGGAAAGTCAAAGATGATTGGAGAGCATTGGCAGAGGCTTTTCTGAGTCAATATGTTATAGATTTGGAGATTGACTTGTCACTCCGCGATTTGGAGAACACCAAGCAGAAGCCGGAAGAGAGCTTCAAAGAGTATGTAGATCGCTGGAGGAGCCAACTTCTGAAGATGCAGACTCGGCCTTCGGAGAAGGACCAGATCAAAATGATCATCAAAGGCACCAAGCCCTATGTTTATGGTAAGCTGAGGAGGATGACTTCGATGACTGCTTATTTTCGACAGTTGAGGGAGACTGTTATGGATATTGAGGAGGAATAAGTTGAGAACAGAAAGTTCTATGGCCAGAATAGAAGGACTTTTGGGGT
The DNA here is from genome assembly GCA_019454045.1 of Zanthoxylum bungeanum. Classification (NCBI taxonomy): domain Eukaryota; kingdom Viridiplantae; phylum Streptophyta; class Magnoliopsida; order Sapindales; family Rutaceae; genus Zanthoxylum; species Zanthoxylum bungeanum. Next base: position 31,707 of record SKCR01043375.1, on the reverse strand, counting down.
ACATTTTGAGACCAAGCCCGCTACTGCCGAGGTTGCTGCCATCAGGAACCGGCATTTCTCTAACCTGGGGAAGCCTTTATCTAAGGTGTTTGAGAAGCTGAAGGCGCAAGGACTCATAGAACCCTTAGAGCCTAAACCACTTCCAGATCATATACCACCCAAGCTTGACCTAAGCCTGTATTGTCACTTCCATCAGAGGATAGGCCACGAAACTGACAACTGTACCCGCCTTAGGCATGAAATCCAAAACCTCATTGATGCCCATAAAATACCCGATGCTAAGAAAGAACAACCCAACACACACCGGAACCCCCTACCGAACTATCACTCCGTCCCACCGCCTACCTACATGATCAACTCTGGCCTGCCTGAAAGCTTTATCCTCAAAACTCTCAACCACCCAGTTTCTTTCATGAGATAGGGAACGACAGCAGTAGAAAACCATAGGCCGATGAAGAAGGCAATACTGCGAATGATGAAGCTGTTCCTCCTAGTTTATTTGATCTTGGATTTTTAATAAAGACATTGATTTTGTCTACTTGTTCGAACATTTTCTTGATGATAATAAAGACGTTCATTTCGCTTACTTACCTGAGTCTCTTCCTTTCAACCTGCAACATGAGTATATTTGGCAAAAGCATTCAACCCTGGTACTATGATACTCAGCGATGTTTAGAACACGGGGAATCCTCGGAAGAAGCAAGCAGAAAGACAGGATAACCATTCAGAAATTGGGAAACATGGCGGTGGAGCTGTCAGACTTAGAAGGGAACGAGCTCACCGAGCCAACCAATGTGGATAGAATAAAGCGGTACTTTGCCTGAGGAAGAGAAGAGCGAGCAGTCACCAAGGGAATTGGCGGAAGACCTAACCCGATGGGATAGGAAACTCATTCATGCATGCATGCATACACGTAACATATTTGCATTCTCTTTTCGTGGTTGTTTTGTTTTGTATTCACATGAGAGACAGAGAAAGCGGCAAAGGCAAGCCAATCAGAAGTAGGAACGGTACAATATCAGTTTTGGGGATGAGTCCCAGGGTTGAGGCCCACATCAGCATCGGTATCAGTTTTGGGGATGAGTCCCAGGGTCGAGGCCCAGATCATCAGCAGTTTTGGAACGTCACATCACATGATCTACTTTGGCTGATTGCAAGCAACGAAGAGCAAAAAGCTAAATTGAGTCTGGGGGCGACCAGTCAACCACCCCGCGAATAAGGGATTTATCGAGAACTTGATCAATAAGACTAAAGGAAACTGAGCAATCACCAAGAGAGAATCGACAGAAAGGAACTATGAGCAGGCCCAGGGGACGACCAAAGACTTTTGCAGGCAAATGGCACCAAGGAGCACAAGAAAGGCCTAACCCATCGGAATAGGAAACATATCCATGCATACATGCATACATATCCATGCATACATGCATACATATCACATACATGTAATTTTTATTTTGTATTCGCAGGTTTGTAGCGGCAAAGACCATCTCATCAAGTAACGATTAAAAAATGAGCCACATTCTCGCACAACACAGTTCGGAAATGGACCACAACAGATGCTGAAAATGGCACTCCAAAATGGAGCACACAACAGATGCCGAAAATGGCGCTCCAAAATGGAGCACATACAACAGATGCCGAAAATGGCGCTCCAAAATGGAGCACACACAACAGATGCTGAAAATGGCACTCCAAAATGGAGCACATACAACAGATGCCGAAAATGGCGCTCCAAAATGGAGCACACACAACAGATGCCGAAAATGGCGCTCCAAAATGGAGCACACACAACAGATACCGAAAATGGCGCTCCAAAGTGGAGCACACACAACAGATGCCGAAAATGGCGCTCCAAAAATGGAGCACACACAAAAGATGCCAAATATGGCGCTCCAAAATGGAGCACATACAACAGATGCCGAAAATGGCGCTCCAAAATGGAGCACACACAACAGATGCCGAAAATGGCGCTCCAAAATGGAGCACACACAACAGATACCGAAAATGGCGCTCCAAAGTGGAGCACACACAACAGATGCCGAAAATGGCGCTCCAAAAATGGAGCACACACAAAAAATGCCAAAAATGGCGCTCCAAAATGGAGCACATACAACAGATGCCGAAAATGGCGCTCCAAAAATAGAGCACACACAACAGATGCCGAAAATGATGCTCCAAAATAGAGCACACACAACAGATGCCGAAAATGGCGCTCCAAAATGGAGCACACACAACAGATGCCGAAAATGGCGCACCAAAATGGAGCACACACAACAAGATGCCAAAAATGGCGCTCCAAAATGGAGCACACATAACAGATGCCGAAAATGGCTCTCCAAAATGGAGCACACACGACAGATGCCAAAAATGGTGCTCCAAAAATGGAGCACACACAACAGATGCCGAAAATGGCACTCCAAAAATGGAGCACAGTTCGAAAATGGACCACCAGATCAACTCAGTTCGAAGCAGCATGCAAGTCAGGTGGCAGCTGGCGAGCCAGGTAAGTAAAAATGCTTGCACAACTTTGATAGGATTGTCACTGTCACACACTACACAAGCCCTATCAAAGTGGGGGCGACTGTAGACACTTGCATTTTTGCATGAAAGCCCAATGATGAGCCTCGTATGGAGGCACTACCCGATAAGTTGCGGAAGTCGCGGGAAACAGACGTCGGAAGGGAAAAATTTAAGAATAAATACATCAACAAATTTAATTCGCAAATTGGCCTCGAGTTCCCCCGATTAATCTCTGTTTTAAAATATTAAACCTCGGCCCAAAACCCCCACACCCATCCAAAGCCCACTTGGCCCAAGCCCAATCCAAATAATTAAAATATTTAAAACACATGTCACAAATTAAAATTAAATCCAATTGAATTAAATTTAATCCAATTAAATCAAATCAAATCCCCATTCCTAAATTAAATAAATCACATTCCTAAATAAAATAAATCACCTTCCTAATTACCAAAGATTTAAATCCAATCTAAATAAACCACCTACCAATTTAAATATATTCCCCCACCAAAAATACAAATATCCTTTCCTTTAATAATTAAATTAAATGCATCCCTTATTGATTGATTTATTTCCTTGTTTTGAAAATCCCATGCAAGAAAACCCTAGCCCACTCATATAAAAAAAATAACATAACCAACCCTAATTCTGGCTTCCCTTTCCCACAACCACTCGGCAGCCCTCCATCACAATCAAACAAAATAAAAATAAACCTTAAACGCCACCACATTCTCTCTCTCACACGAAGACAGAACCAAACCCTAGCTCTTCACTCTCTCTCTCGCCTCTCATAACCCACAAGCTTAAACACCACTTACGGCACTAACCACAACAAAAGAATGAAACCCTAATAGTTTCTAACTTATCTCTCTCATCACAGCCTTCACGTACAAAACTCCCATCCTTTCTCTCTCGCCAAGACAAAAGCCAATAACCCTTCACAGATCACGCCCTTCAAGCCACCTCACACAACAATCAAACAAACACACACAACACACACCACTCAACTCCTTTATGTCTCTCTCCCTCACTCGTCACACACACTGACCGTGAACAAGCTCCACACAATGGCCACACACAGGCCACACTAGCAGCCTTCACACTCCTCACACAAAGAACACATACACAAACCCTCACGCCACTCACGAATGAGCCCCCATTGTTGGATTCTCTAAGGTCCAAGGATCATTATTAAGCAATGAAAAAAAATGAATACAACAAAGGAGAATGGCGGAATCATACTCACATTGAACAGATTGGATGCTGCGAAGAACAAAACTTTTTCATCCTTGTTGGTGAAGCTCGGCAAACTCACTGGTTTGGGCTCCATCTTCTTCTTTAATTCTCGGTCTAACCAAAAAACCAGAGAAGAGAAAGGCTGTTGGCCGAGGAGAGAGAAGAAGAGGAGCATTTTGGCTCCAAAATCGATGAAAAAAGAGAGAGAGATGGATGTGTAGGTTAGTCAAAAATTGGTAATTGATTTATTAAAACCATATACACAATTTTGATTTAAAAAAGTCAAACTAATTAAAGCTTTAAATGCCAACCACTCACATCACTATTTACATCAATCAATCAATCAATGTGACAAGTTATCACATCACTCAAAGCGGCTAATGATTTGACGCTTGATGCGACTAGCGATTTGACGCTTGATTTGACTTACGTGCCACACTCAAATTCGAAATACGAATGCGCTTGCAAATAATCCCGGCTCGGGTTCACTAATTCCAAATTAACGAATTACCGTTGCGATGCAATTAAATGATTATGCCTAGCGAAATCACTATTCACATCGCTAACGAATTAATTCTAAATTAACTCGTTTGCCCGAATTAAAATCTAATTTTAGTTCCGCGTCGAAATCCAATTTCGTCTAATATATCGAATATATTAATTTATCGATTAATTCCAAATTAATCGTTCTCTCTCTTTAATTGATATTTTATCCCAGATAAAATATCTCCGCAATTAATCCCAGATTAATTTTCTCTCTCGTCTAATTAATCCCAGATTAATTAAAATGCGAGTCATACGTCATCGGTGAATCTTCGGGAAGCGACCCATGAGATCCCCGGATATGTTGGCAGTAAATTCGGTTGTCGGACTATCCGAACACGTAAGTACCTAGTACTACGTTTGTACCGATTTACAAGACAAGGTTGGCTTCTAGCAAAGCGCCATGCCTACCCAATTCTCCAGAAATATGCTTACAGGAATAAGCGATCTATATCAGGCGTAGTATACATGGTATTGTGTATGTCGATCCAGTATCGGATGATCACGTGCTAGGCCTGGGGCTGGAATTGTGTCTGCCCCGTACGAAGAACATGTCGGATGTCTGGTGACTAGTCTCTATAATCGGATATACATGACCTTGTCATAATATCCGATAGCTGTAGCATTTAGAGAACCAGTCCGTATCCTACGTGACCATCAACTCCACTATGACTGGAGTGATACTTCTGTCTTGACATCACACCCAACACACTACGATTCTCGATATACCTAGAAGAGGCCTACACAGAAACCGGTTAAAGCCCTGGACGACCAAAACCAAAGTATATTGATTGTCGCAAGTATTAGCGGTGCAAGTCTCAGGTTAAGACCAAATACACCTACCCTGATTTCGGACTTCCATAGACACATAGTCATACTACCAATGGAATTCGAGGGGGTCTATCCAGAGCGAAGCTGTTTCTGGTACCATCGGTAAAACACAACCTCCTATTACACTTGCATGAGTATCCTATACCCAAATATATGAGAACTATGTGTGTTGTGCCCTCACAACGCGCACAAGTGTAATACTAGTCTTTTACGTATTTATCGATGTCCAATCTCGACAATGCTCTACTAGGGATATTTAAGGATTAATCCTTCATGGACTGATACTGTCTCATATCATTCTCAATCCAGGAACTAATCATATGGACCTCCTATCATTTATACATCTAGGTGATCTAATCACAAATGACAAGAGATCAATCTCACATAGTTAATTTGTACAACAACACCATGATCTGTACAAATAGTGACGCTATGGGTCATAATTGTCCAACAATCTCCCACTTGGCCTATAGCCAGTCACTCGAGTGTCTGACACCCGAACTATGTTCGATTGGCTCAAATTGCTGAGGAATGCTTTTGTCAGCGGATTTGCATGATTATCATCTGATGCGATTTATTCGATCAATACATCGCCACGATGTATGATCCGAACGAATCAGATAAATAGTCGAAGTATATATCTGGATCGTTGATGAGACCATTAATTCTTTAGCCAGTGCTGACGCCTAACTCAACTGCTAAAAGAACTATATCTAATCTAATTAGATTTGTTATCGACCCAAATGGCTTCTATTGCCGCCTCAGCTGCAACAATAACCCGCATTTGTTGTTTATTCGGTAACAATATCTTACTTGGAAGATTTCCAGCTCACTGTTCCGTTATTCAAACTTTGTAGTACCGTTTGCGACTTATAGTCATTTTATCGGTTTGGAAACTTGCAGTAGTGATCCCCGTCACTTCAAGTTCTTCTTCTCCTTAGATTAAGAATGTATCCTTAGTTCTCTAAGAAACTAACGGATGTTCTTAATATCAATCCAGTGACTATCACTTGGATTGTCCCGTTTGTGAATCCATACGCTCAAAGCGTATGAGACACCAGGTCGCGTACATTTTTCAATGTACGGTTCTCAGAGAGTTTTCTCGAAAGCCAAGCTTTCACCGATTGTTATTTGGGAATATCATTTCCAAGAAATGACATGTCATCATTATTTATAGGACAGCCACTGTCAGTGCGCTCCCACTAACCTTCTTATATACACAAGGATCATTTCGTTTTCAATTAAATCATAAACTATTATGATTACATCAAAACGATAATTCCAAGAACCTATGCTTGCTACAATCCAACCATGGATCGAATAACCTGCAAACCTTGTTTGCTAGTTTATGTACGACAAAACCGACATGATGTTATAAACATCCTCTTAAAGGTTTCCTTTTCAGGAAAGAAATTTTCCTGTTCAGCTGTCATATTTCATAAATGAAACATGCAGTTTTAGCAAGGATTATCCAAATGGATTTACCGTGGCAACATGTAAAAGGTTGAATCGCAATCAACACAATGTTGATAACGATACCTTTCCGTTACAAGCCTAGCTTAGTACGTTGGTATGTTGCCATCCATGTATGTCTTCCTTGAAGACTTATAGTACCAATAGGCACAGTGCCTTGCGGTACATCAACTAGTATCCAAACTTGTTGATGTACATGGAATCTATTTCAGATTTCATGACACTTTGTCATAATAGGGAGTCGATACCTTGTATCACTTCCTCATACGTAGTCAGTTTGTATTCCTCAATAAGATAGGCATTTTTATGAGGTGAGATCAGAAACCCATACCCCAGGTTGTTTTCTGACTCTCTCCGATCTACGCGGTTCTTGTGTATTCGAAGATTATTGGTAATAGTTTCATCCTTGATGAACTATATATGTTCCATTAAGATTCAGTGCCTGGGACAGTATTACTCCGATTTTCATCGAGTTTTAATATCCTCCCACTTTCCACTGCATATCGGTATTCCTCTTAGGAAAACTGCATGGCGAGCAACAATTACATTGTTCTCTTGTGAGTTGTATAAGTACAATACTTTGGTATCCCTAGGATTACCTACAGTTGGGCACTTATTCGATTTGGGTTTTAGTTTGGTATCATCCAAACATATGCCTAACATACCCAAATTTTCAGGAATGTGAAACCCGGTTTCTTTCCTGTTCATATCTAATATGAAATATGTCTAACAGATTTTTAATGGAACCTTATTCAAAATAAGTTCTGCACTGTTTATGCTTATCCGTTGAAGGAAATGGTAGCTCAAAGTGACTCATGATTAACCTTATCATGTCCAACAAAATTCGGTTACTCTGTTCGGATACACCGTCAATTGACATGTTCCGGGAGGAGTCCTCAATGAAATAATACTCTTTCAAGTGTTCTAGAAACTTATTGCTTAAGTATTTTCTATTACGGTCTTACCGTGATGGTTTAATACTTTAGCCGATCCATTTGTCCATTTCGTGTCGAAACTTTAAAAGTTTCCGATTTGTGTTTCAAAAGAAACACATAACCATAACGCAATGCCACATCCGTAAAGGTCATGAAATATTCATATCCACATCTAGTCTAGCTATACATGGGCCCACTTGCTTCACTATGAACTAGGGCTAACAGATCGATGGCATTTTCACTTTTACCAAGTAAATGTGTTACAAGCACTTTGCCTAATAAACTAGATTCGTAGACTTTATTTGACTGGAATCAAATCAGTCCTAGTACCCACTCTTCGAAAGTGTGGATATACGAGTCTTGTTTAATTGTGTCCCAGACAACAATGCCACAATAAAGTTTCTTCTGATCAAATCAGTTGAGCTATTTGTTTGTCATATTATATATTGAGATTTATTTATATTCAAAATATAAATGCTGTTATTCACATCTAATGCGTTTATCCCAATATCATCTTTATATAATAAAACACTTTAGTGTTCTAGAATATAAAGGTCAATCCGCAATGGATTAAACACTGATATAGAGATAATGTATCTAGTCAAACTAGTTACATTATAACAATTTCCCAATTTAGGTACATACCTGAGGGTAGTTCCTAGACTTAGGTATCTACGGTTGAAACATCGATTTTCATCCCGTTTCCAATCCATAGATTAAATCTCAATTGAGGTCAGTATCCTGCTCATAGCAGATTCTGAACATCAATACATATATTTATGTACCACACTAAGTATTTAAAATCTAATTTTAATACTAGTAATGAACATAATGTTGACAAACATATTTGAAGTCAGAGCCTTGCTCGTCTTCAATTTCCTCATGTCTGTTTTGTCCAAACGGCAGTCACGCTTCCGCGATATCGTTTCCCACAATTTAGGCAGAGATTTTAGGATATGTCCTTTATCTTCCCAGAAGATTATAATGATTTTGCCTTTGCAATTTTCATATTCCAGAAGCCTTTGGCCAAGCTTCGGGTTTCTAGAATATCGAAGTAAGGTGCGACTAGCGCTACTTGTATTATTGCAAATTTTGACTTTGTCTCCTTGAGAATAGTCATTAACTCTCCAAGAGTTATTTATTGCAATTTAGTATTTCTAAGATCTAATTATAGATCTATGAAAATCCTTCAATTTCATTATCATACTTTAAGGATCTAATCCTTAGTTCTGATTCAGAAATTAAGGAGTCTACTGACAAGTTTAATGGATTAAGCACTAAAGTTATCATCACATAAATCTTCCAAAGATTATGCTCTACTATCTGCTTAACTCCGGGCTTAGACATAATATGTTATTTTATCAAATAAAGTAACTTATTATTTTCCAGGACCATCCTGAAATTTATTCCCAATTTGAAAATTAAACTATTTAAATACATTTTCCCTAGGTTTATGTTTTAAATGTCAATCTTTCAATTTAATCTTGATTTTAATAGTCCAACTATTTAATCAACGATTTCAGGTACTATTATATATAATGATTACTATAGTCCAACTATATAATCAACTTTACTTTTAATTTGTTAATTCAATTATATTGATTACTATAATCCAATTATAAAATCAACTATTTATTGAATTAGTTTGAATACAGTCCAACTGTCAATTAAAAAAACAATTTAAATATTAGTTCAACTAACATTTAATTTATTTGACGAATGATATTTGTTTGAGCACGTATGACAAGTAATTAAACGAGTATTGCAAATTCAATTCTTGCCTCCCACTATTTTTCGGCGAGCCTCTAACCCTCTGTCGAGTACTCGGGAAATCGTGTTTCCTAGCGGGCTAGGATCCCGTTAAATATCACACAATCTTGACTTTGGCCAACAAATTGTAAGATAATTAACTAGGTAGATCTCTAAGATCGATTGGATTCAATCCAATTCCTAAATCTGGTAGGGGGACATCCAAGTCCGAAACATATATCTTATATATGCAATACATCCAATGTATTACCTAACCTTTTTCCTCTGAATCAACTAAGCATTGGCTTTGGCACAACAAACTTAGTGATCTTAGTTAAGCGCGACCCATTGACCATGGAAAGCTTCGTAATCAATGTCGATGGACAAGAAGTGGTCTTGACTTTGGCCAACAAACCACAACTTGGACAAGACACTGATATGAAACAAGCTCTCGTGATTCAAACACATCCTCGATGGACAAAGGCCTTGACTTTGGCCAACAAGCCAATGCCAGTCTCAGATCTTGAGTGAGAATCACTCAATGGAAGGAAAGACGCTTAATATTTTGTGAGGGTTTTTCGAGTACAAATTGGTAACCAATTTACTATCTTTGTTAAGGTCTCATCATCATACACTCTTAAACATGCATTTCAAACACATAATAAAGCGCGTATAATAAATAATAATGATATGCGGATGGATACTTTACACATTGATCCTAGATCAAATCTCTCCATTTCTCTCTCCCGCTAGCACATGTATTACTTCTACCCGTTACACTACACTTCTAAAGAAACCTCATTTACATTGAGGGGAATAGGTGAGAAGAGAATACAAAGAGTATGAAGGTGATAAGGCTGGACACGCAGGTCCAATAATAAATTCCAAATTTATTACAACAATTTCTAAATTATCCCACCCATCTAATATCCATCCGATATACATTATTCATGCATCACAATCATGTATTCACACAAGCATGTTATCAATCAATCTAATCAAATTAATTAATCTGATAATTAATGACCATCCAATGTTCAAACAACGATTTGATTTCGCTCGAGTCAAACTCGTTTTGCGAACAAGTACTCAAAGTACGAATTCATGAATTAAATTAAACCACAAAATTAAATCCAATTCAATTTGTATTTAATACTAATTCACTATTTAATTCCAAATTAAATACTACACTTTATTTGACGAACCTTTACGACTTAAATTCCAAATTTAATCGTTACGGGTCTCAAAGCCCGATTATATCCAATATTAATTTAATTAAAGTCCAATGGGATTTTAATTAATTTCTTTAAGGCGTGGACTTTTGGTCAACTCTGGTCAAACCGAATAACCAAAATCTAATCCGGGAATTACCCCATAGGCCTAGAAATCAATTAGGCCCATTAGGCCCAATTAAACTTTAAAGGTCCATTAAGTCGCATTTGGGCTTTATGGATGCGGTTTTGGGCCCAATTGGATCCATCCATTTGGCCTAAACCTAACTTGGTACAACCAAGCCCAATAAGCCCAATGACAACCTAACAAGCCCAATTTCCAAAATAGGCCCAACTTATTTAAACACAAAAAATTCCAAATTTCATATTTAATTAACCAAACTGTATTACACAATTAATTACCCAATTAACATTTCCAAAACACCAATTAGCCTAATTAATCATGCTCTTCATCATTAAACCATGTCCAACACAATTTAACAAAAATCAAACCCAATTACATGCTTTATTGCTCTCGGCTTTAAGGGAATTATTTTGTCCAATTTGAATTCAATCCAATTAAATCCAATTGAACATTAAATCAATATCCCCAAATGATTTCCAACACATCCAATGATCAAAATCAAAAAATCCAAGACAAGGGTATCCATATTTTCGGCCAAGCCTCCAAAATTGGGGAAAAATGTTCCAAACACATTTTCATCAAATTGATCCAATCAATCCTCAATTAAACATCAATTAAGCATATTAAATCATCCAATTTCATTATTCATGCTCAAAATCAATTTTGCCCAATTTTAACCCTAAATCATTTTCATGCTCAATATTAGCTCTGATACCATTGTAGGATTCTCTAAGGTCCAAGGATCATTATCAAGCAATGAAAACAAGTGAATACAACAAAGGAGAATGACAGAATCATACTTACATTGAACAGATTGGATGCTACGAAGAACAAAACTTTTTCATCCTTGTTGGTGAAGCTCGGCAAACTCACTAGTTTGGGCTCCATTTTCGGCTTTCTCGATGCTCCAAGCTCCAATCTTTTGTGATGGTATTCCAAGCTCATGAAGTGAGTTCCCTATCACCTTTGTATGGCTCCTATGTGTGCTAGCACTCAAGAAACTTGTCACAAATTTCCCTAGCTTCTTCTTTAGTTCTCGGTCTAACAAAAAACCAGAGAAGAGAAAGGCCTGTTGGCCGAGAGAGAAGAAGAGGAGCATTTTGGCTCCAAAATCTTGAAAAGAGAGAGAGAGAGATGGATGTGTTAGGTTAGTCAAAAATTGGTAATTGATTTATTAAAACCATATACACAATTTTGCTTTAAAAAAGTCAAAATAATTAAAGCTTTAAATGCCAACCACTCACATCACTATTTACATCAATCAATCAATCAATGTGACAAGTTGTCACATCACTCAAAGTGACTAATGATTTGACGCTTGATGCGACTAGCGATTTGACGCTTGATGCGACTTGCGTGCCGCACTCGAATTCGAAATACGAATGTGCTCGTAAACAATCCCGGGCTCGGGTTCGCTAATTCCAATAACGAATTACCCGTTGCGATGCAATTAAATGATTATGCCTAGCGAAATCACTATTCACATTGCTAACGAATTAATTCTAAATTAATTCGTTTGCCCGAATTAAAATCTAATTTTAATTCCGCGTCGAAATCAAATTTTGTTTAATATATCGAATATATAAATTTATCGATTAATTCCAAATTAATCGTTTTATCTCTTTAATTGATATTTTATCCCAGGATAAAATATCTCCGCAATTAATCTCAGATTAATTTTCTCTCTCGTCTAATTAATCCCAGATTAATTAAAATGCGAGTTATACGTCATCGGTGAATCTTCGGGAAGCGACCCATGAGATCCCCAGATATGTTGGCAGTAAATTCGGTCGTCGGACTATCCGAACACGTAAGTACCTAGTACTACGTCTGTACCGATTTACAAGACAAGGTTGGCTTCTAGCAAAGTGCCATGCCTACCCAATTCTCCAGAAATATGCTTACAGGAATAAACGATCTATATCAGGCGTAGTATACATGGTATTGTGTATGTCGATCCAGTATCAGATGATCACGTGCTAGGCCTGGGGCTGGAATTGTGTCTGCCTCGTACGAAGCACATGTCGGATGTCTGGTGACTAGTCTCTATAATCGGATATACACGACCTTGTCATAATATCCCGATAGCTGCAGCATTTAAGAGAACCAGTCCCGTATCCTACGTGACCATCATCTCCACTATGACTGGAGTGATACTTCCGTCTTGACATCATACCCAACACACTACGATTCTCGATATACCCAGAAGAGGCATACACAGAAACCGGTTAATGCCCTAGACGACCAAAACCAAAGTATATTGATTGTAGCAAGTATTAGCGGTGCAAGTCTCAGGTTATGACCAAATACACCTACTCTGATTTCGGACTTCCATAGACACATAGTCATACTACCAATGGAATTCCGAGGGGGTCTATCCAGAGTAAAGCTGTTTCTGGTACCATCGGTAAAACACACCTCCTATTACACTTGCATGAGTAGTCCTATACCCAAATATATAAGAACTATGCCGTTGTGCCCTCACAACGCGCACAAGTGTAATACTAGTCTTTTACGTATTTATCGATGTCCAATCTTAACAATGCTCTGACTACGGATATTTATGATTAATCCTTCATGGACTGATACTGTCTCATATCATTCTCAATCCATGAACTAATCATAGGGACCTCATATCATTTATACATCTAGGTGATCTAATCACAGATGATAAGAGAGCAATCTCCTTTGTCATATAGTTAATTTGTACAACAATACCATGATCTGTACAAATAGTGACGCTATGGGTCATAATTGTCCAACAATCCCCCCGACTGTGACCCAAAGCAACCCAAAACCAGCAAGCCGTGAACCTTTCACGTCAAACACAAGATTCCTCCCACTCTCTCAACCGACACACAGTCGAACCCCATAAACACTCACACACAGCCAAGACAAGCAACAACCCCACTCACCGACTCGTACCTTAATGTCGCCCCATACGTAAACAACAAAGTAGCCCTGCAACCAAACTAAAGAAAGACATCAATCAACAACCATTCAACAAACCCTCACCACTCGCAGCCACAAGCCAAACACAAAAAAAAACCCTAAAGCCTTGACGCACTCACGCCAATAACAGCAGTTCATGCAACCCCTAAAATGCCCTTTAGACAGTGAGTAACAGTCCCCAAAACTGCACCTTTAAGCCACCAAAAATAGTCCCCAAAAATCCCAAAACAGCCCCAAAAGTAACCCTGAAACAGTGACAGGAAAACATCAGTAAATCATCCAAAAACAGTGAAGAAAACAAATAAAAAAGCGAAGAAAAATAGCGAAGGGAAATATCCAACCAGTGAACCAGAAAAATAACGGAGCATTAACCTTTTCGACGACGACGTAACGCACTCCCTGGGAGCGATTTAAAAGGTAAGACCTGAGGGCATCTGTTGTTATATTTTTATTTTGTTATCCTGGACACAACATGCTTGGTTGGACATGGAATACGTCCAACCGGGCATGCGAAGTCCTACAATAAAAACGGCCTAACTATTGGTCGCATATCTCTTTTATTATTCCGCCATTTATTTTATCCCGCATTTATCTTTATTTCTGTTTCGTACTTAGTTTACTATTTATCGCTTCCGTTATTTATTGTTATTTCATCATATGCATTATTATATTTCACGTCTATTTTTATTTGTATTGTGTTAATAATTGCATGCTATCTCTTGCGGTATATTGAATGGAAACCCAGACGTAAATTCCGTAACCGAATCCGAATGGATGGTAGTACGGTATGTACTTGGGATACAACCCCACGTATCGCTTGGGAAACTTTCAAGCTCGTATTACATTTTGGTTTCCACTATTTATTTTTGATGTGTTGTTTCTTTAGTCATGCATTGATAATTTAAAGCGCATGGGCTAACTAGGGTGGATTAAAGGTCCTCTATTCGAGGGAAATGCCTAAAGGCTACCTTTACCACGATGTTTTACCGCGCCAAATGAAGTGCACTCGATTGAATGTGAAATGTGTTCAATAGGGTATACGAGGTCCTATATTATGTATTTTTTCATTCATGTATGGGTTTGCGTCGTTTCAGATATAATTTTAGTAATCTCGTTCGAATGTGTTTCCGAACGCTACACTAACGTATGTATTATGCCTCAGTCCATTCGAACGCATTTTAGAACGCTACTCGAACGCGCATGCGTTCTGCTTTACCATGCATCAAGTCTCATCCCGTTCGAACGCGTTTCCGAATGCTATACGAACGCAAACATTCTATTTACCATTCGAACATGCTTTCAAACGCTACACGAACGCACACACAGTGCACAGACTTCTTTTCGTCACATTTCATGCATGTTCGCTTCTTTGGTCATTATTTTACACTACATGATAATCATATCATTTCATTATTTACACTTAGACAATTATCATCTATTTATATTTCCACATTTATCTACTTAACGTGTTCATGAGATTGTGTGCTTGCCTTTATTTCACTTACTTCTATGCAAGCAAACTTAGATATAGGTTATTCTTGCATATATATGTTGTGTAAATTCGGTTAAGTTATTGCACAAATCATTTCATTACAAGTGGCATAAGTAAGGGACCATTCCGAACCCAACGGTTTGAGGTCTTCCCTTGCGAGGGGTGAGTGAGGCCTTAAATCATTTTCCCGGTTCACACTGTTGGTTTCTATAATATGTCCCAAGGAAAGTTTAAGCATATGAAATACAACAAATGAATATATATATTAAACTTGAAGCATGGCGGAATCATACTTACAAAGCTTTTGTGATGAAGAAGATGAACAAATGGTGGAAGCTCCAAGTGTGGGATGATTCGGCCAAGAGGAGAAAGGTGTGGAAAGCTCCAAGCTTTGTGTATTCCAAGCTCTTTGATGGTTTCCCTATCACCTCCTTTGATCATTCAATGTGCTAGCAAATGGAGAAAAGAAAATTAAATCTTCTTCTTCTTCCTTTGGAGTTCACGGCATTGTGAGAGAGAGAGGAGAGTTTTTTTTTGTTTTTGATTTTTTGTTACCAAAAATCAATTTATATTTATGTCATAATATTTATTAATTAATAATAAACTTATGACACAAACCATGCAATGGCTTAGAGTGTCAAACACTCAAACTCCATGCAAAACCATTGAGTGTATTGTACACTATCACCATGCAATGCATTAACCATTAAATAATGCATATAATGACATGTGTCATGTGGGCCCCACACGTTTCCAAATGAAAGTGGGCCCACGTGCACTCACGCGTTCGGGTTCGATATTTCCGAAATACCGAACTTACGTCGCGACGTTAATTAAATCGAATTTAAATAAATAATTGCGCCTGGCGAAATTATTATTTACGTCGCTAACGAATTAATTCTAAATTAACTCGTATGCCCGAATTAAAATCTAATTTTAATTTCGCGTCGAAATCGAATTCTGATTATTATATCGAATATAATAATTATCGATTAATTCTAAATTAATCGTTCTCTCTCTAAACAAGGTACTTTATCCAAGATAAAGTTTCCTCCGCAATTAATCCAAGATTAATTAAGTCCGAATCAAATATCATAGGTGAATCTTCAGGAAGCGACCCAAGAGATCTCCGGATATTTTGGCAGTAAATACGGTCGTCGGATAATCCGAACACGTACGTACCTCGTACTACGTTCTTACCGATTCACAAGACAAGGTTGGCTTCTAGCAAAGCGCCATGCCTACCCAATTCTCCAGAAATATTCTTACTGGAATATTAGATCTATATCAAGCGTAGTATAACCGTAGTATTGCGTACATCGATCCAGTATCGGATGATCACATGTTAGGCCTGGGGCTGGAGATGTGTCTACCCCGTACGAAACATATATCGGACATCAAGCAACTAGTCTCTTTAAATCGGACAATCCTGACCTGGTCATATTGTCCCGACGGTTGCAACCTTTTATAGAGTACTAGTTCTGTGTCCTGCGTGATCATCACCTCCATATGTCTGAAGCGATACTTCCATCTCGACATCACATCCAGTACACTACGATTCCTGATAAACCCAGAGAGGTGTACACAGAACCGGTTAAGGTCCCCAACCACCAAAACCAAAGTTTACCGATTGTCGCAAGTACTAGCGATGTAAGTCTCAGGTTAAGACCATATACACCTACCCTGATGCGGCCTCCCATAGACACGTAGACATACTACCAATGGGATTCCGCGGGGTCTATCCAGAGCGAAGCTGTTTTCCGTACCATCGGTAAAACACAACCTCCTATCGCACTTGCATAAGTATCCAATACTTAAATATATGAGAACTATGCCGTTGTGCCCTCACAACGTGCACAAGCGCAATACTAGTCTATTCCGCATTATCGATGTCCGATCTCGATAATACTCCGACTAGGGATATTTAATGATTAAACCTTTATGGATTGATACTGTCTCATATCATCTCAATCTCAATCCGTATTAATCATATGGACTTTCGCCATTTATAATCAAAGTAAATAATATTACAAAACGGCAAAAGGCAATTTCATTATCACATAGTTAATTTTGTACAATAATACAATATCATTTACAAACAGTGACGCTATGGGACATAATGTCTAACAATCTCCCACTTGGCCTATAGCCAGTCACTCAAGCATCTAATGCCCGAACTATGTATGTGTCGTTCAAAAACTTGCTGAAGAACAGCCTTCGTCAGCGGATCTGCAATGTTGTCATCTGATGTGACCTTCTCGACCTTTACATCGCCACGATGTATAATCTCCCGAATCAGATGGTAACGTCGAAGAACATGCTTGGACCGTTGATGAGACCTTGGTTCCTTAGCCTGTGCTATAGCCCCGCCTTATTGTCACAATACAATGGAACGGGCTCAGCTGCTAACGGAACTACTCCTAATCCGATTAGGAACTTTCGGATCCAAACTGCCTCCTTTGCTGCTTCAGATGCAGCGATGTACTCCGCTTCTGTTGTTGAATCGGCAACAGTATCTTGCTTGGAAGATTTCCAGCTCACTGCTCCGTTATTCAAACAAAAAATGTACCCGGATTGTGACTTGTAGTCATCCTTGTCGGTTTGGAAACTTGCATCGGTATACCCAGATACCGCAAGTTCTCCACCTCCATAAATTAAGAAAGCATCCTTAGTTCGTTTAAGATACTTAAGGATATTCTTAACTGCTATCCAGTGACCTTCACCTGGATCGGCCTGATAGCGACTGCACATGCTCAAAGCATATGAGACATCAGGTCGTGTACATATCATGGCATACATGATCGATCCGACTGCCGAGGCGAACGGTATCCGACTCATGTTGTCTCTCTCTTCCTGAGTCTTAGGACACATGTCCTTAGACAGAGAGGTACCACGTACCATTGGAACCAATCCCCTCTTGGATTGTTCCATGTTGAATCGCTTCAACACTTTATCAATGTATGTACTTTGGGAGAGTCCAAGCAGCTTTCTAGATCTATCCCGGTAGATCTTTATTCCAAGAATAAAGGCTGCTTCTCCCAGATCTTTCATGGAGAATTTTAATGAAAGCCAAGCTTTCACCGACGTTAGCATGGGAATGTCATTGCCTATAAGCAATACGTCGTCGACATAAAGGACAATAAAAGTAAGTGCTCTCCCACTAACCTTCTTGTATACACAAGGGTCATCTGCGTTTTGCACGAAATCATATTCTTTTATGATCTCATCAAAACGCTGATTCCATGACCGTGATGCTTGCTTCAATCCATAAATGGATCGATTTAACTTACAAACCTTGTTTGCAAGTCTAGGTACGATAAAACATCAGGCTGTTGCATATAAACATCCTCCAAAAGGTTTCCGTTAAGGAAAGCGGTTTTAACGTCCATCTGCCATATCTCGAAGTCGAAATATGCAGCTATTGCAAGCATTATCCGAATGGATTTAATCATGGCAACGGGTGAGAAGGTTTCGTCATAATCAATACCATATTGTTGACGATACCCCTTCGCTACAAGCCTAGCTTTGTACGTTTGTACGTTGTGCCATCCATGTCGGTCTTCTTCTTGAAGATCCATCTGCATCCAATAGGCTTTACGCCTTCTGGTGCATCAACCAGTGTCCAAACTTGGTTGGCGTACATGGAATCCATCTCGGACTTCATGGCTTCTTGCCATAAAGCGGAATCGATATTTTGTATCGCTTCCTCATACGTAGCCGGCTCATTATCCTCAATAAGATTAATATCTACATGAGGTGAGATCAGGAACCCATACCTCTCAGGTACTGTTCTGACTCTCTCCGACCTACGCGGTCCTTGTGTATGTGAAGTTTGTGGTACAGACTCATCCCGGACGGTCTGTTCTTGTTCCGTCGTTGATTCATTGCCAGGAACAATATCACTACGATCTTCATCGAGTTCTACTTTCCTCCTCCCACTTACCACTGCATTTATAAAATCCTTCTCAAGGAAAAATGCTTGTAGAGCAACAAATACTTTGTTCTCTTGTGGGTGATAGAAGTAATATCCTTTGGTTTCCCTAGGATATCCTACGAAAAGGCATTTATCAGATTTGGGTTCAAGTTTGGTACCTTCCAAACGTTTAACATATGCCCAGCATCCCCAAATCTTCAGGAAAGAGAAACCTGGTTTCCTTCCTGTCCATATCTCATATGGAGTCTGTTCAACAGACTTCGACGGTACCTTATTCAAAATAAGTATAGCACTGTTTAATGCGTATCCCCAGAAGGATATTGGTAGCTCAGTGCGACTCATCATTGACCTTACCATGTCCAACAAGGTGCGGTTTCTCCGTTCGTTCGGACACACCGTTTAATTGCGGTGTTCCAGGAGGAGTCCACTGTGAAAGAATACCATATTCTTTCAAGTAATCTTGAAACTCATAACTTAAGTATTCGCCACCACGGTCTGACCGTAATGTCTTAATACTCTTCCCTGTTTGTTTCTTCTCCACTTCGTGTCGAAACTCTTTGAATTTCTCAAAAGTTTCCGACTTGTGTCTCATAAGATACACATAACCGTAACGAGATGCATCATCTGTAAGGGTTACGAAGTAGTGAAATCCACCTCTAGCCTGGCTAGACATGGGCCCGCATACGTCAGTATGAACGAGAGCCAACAGTTCTGTGGCACGTTCACCTTTACCGCTAAAAGGTGATTTAGGCATTTTGCCTAAAAGACAAGATTCGCAGACGTCATATGAATTGGGATCAAATTCGTCCAAGTACCCACTCTTCGAAAGTGTGGATATGCGAGTCTTGTTGATGTGTCCTAGACGACAATGCCACATATAAGCTTCATCTTTTAGATTACTCCTTTTGAGCCTTTTGTTTGTCATTTTAGGAGATTCATTTATATTCAAAATATAAAGACCGTTATTTGCAACAGCTGTGCAAATTTCTGCATCATTTTTATATAAATAACACCCAGTGTTTCTAAATACAAAAGTGTAACCCTGCTGGGTTAACAAGGATACAGATATAATATTCCTAGTTAAACTAGGTACAAAATAACAGTTCAAAAGTTTAAGTACATGCCCTGAGGGCAGTTCTAAAACAAAAGTCCCTACGGCCAAAACAGCAACTGGTGTTCCGTTTCCGACCCGTAGATCCATCTCCCCTGACGCCAGAACCCTGCTATCCTGCAGATCCTGCACATCAGTACAAATATGAGCACCACAACCAGAATCAAAAATCCAATTTTTAAAACTAGAAGTATTCATATTTATCTCAATAACAAACATACCAGAGGCGATAGCCTTGCCAGCCTTGATATCCTCCCTCTGCCCATTGCCCATTCGGCAGTCACGTTTCCAGTGACCCCTCTTGCCGCAGTTGAGGCAGATGTCGCGAGATTTGTCCTTTGGCTTCCTAGAAGCCACTGTCAACTTGCCTTTGCCCTTGTTCTTGAACTTCTTCTTCCTCGCACCTCCAATTGCCTTGGGCCCAGCCCTTGGCGCATGAGAGGTCGATGCATAATGCGCCTCGCGCTTGCTCCCCTTTAGGAGTTCCCTTTCGGACTCCTTCAGCACGGACAACAACTCTCCAAGAGTGTCGTCAGTATCCATCAACTTATAGTTGATGATGATTTGTTTCCAAGTATCGGGTAGCGATTGTAATAGCATATCAATCGTCAGCTCTGCCTCCAAGACAATGCCCATCTTGGCTAACTCATCTATGTCAGCGATCATTTGAGTCCCGTGGACCTCAACTGATGCGCCGTCTGTCATCCGGGAGCGGAAGAGTTTCCTTACTAGCTCGTACCTCTCCATCCGCTTGTTGGTGCGGTGGAGATCACGCAATCTTGCCATCATGTTATAGGGATCCAAGTCCCTGTACTGGCGTCTGAAATGCTGGGTCATTGCAGCTAGCATAACTGACTGAGCTTGGTCACAATCGTCACTATGAGTCTTCCATAACTCTAGCTCCAGTGGCTCAGTGGGTTTAGGCGGGAGAGGTCTCTGAATAGTATACAGTACCCTCTCAGCCCCAAGCACTATCTTGAGGTTCATTTCCCAGTCGGCAAAGTTTGTCCCTTTGAAGACATTATCGCCCATGATTATGTCGCGGATATTACCTTTGCCAGTCATCTTGACAACTATAGTCCAACTATAAAGTCAACGATGTTATGGGTACAGTCAAACTGTTACAAGTAAAATAACAATATATTAGTCCAACTAATTATTAAAATATTGACGAAATAATTTTGAAAGACGCGTAAGGCTAAGTATCTGAACGAAATTGCAAATTCAATAATAGCCTCCCACTATTTTCTTCAAGTCTCTAACCCTCTGTAGAGAACTCGGGAAATCGAATTTCCTAGTGGGCTAGGATCCCGTTAAAAAACACACAACCTTGACTTTGGCCAATAAAATTGTATGCTATTTAACTTAGGTAGATCTCCATGATCAATTGGATCTCATCCAATTCCTAGATCCGGTTAGGTGGACATCCAAGTCCGAAACATATGTATAATGTCAATATCCATTACATTTTCCTAACCCTATCCTCCGAATCATCTAGGCCTTGGCTTTGGCCAAAAACAAACCTAATGATTCCAGTTAAGCGGGACCCATTGACGAGGAAAGTTTCGTAATCAATGTCATTGGACAAAAAATGATCTTGACTTTGGCCAATAAAAATCACGATTTGGACAAGACAACACCGATATGCAACAAAACTCTCATGATTCAAGTACATCCTTGATTGACAAAGGTCTTGACTTTGGTCAAAAACAAACCAATGCCAACTTCGGATCTTGAACAAGAATCATTCAATGGAAGGATATTTGCTTAATATAAATTGAGGGATTTTCGCGTAATTGGCAACCAATTTATTTATCTTTGTTAGGTCTCATCATCATACACCCTTAAGCATGCTTCTAAAACATCATAAAGCGCGTAAAGTAAATTAATAGTGATATGCGGATGGATATATAAACAACTTGTTCCTAGAACAAATCACTCCCTTTCCTCTCCCCGCTAGCACTATTCTACTACTACCCAATTACATAATACAATAAGAGAAACCTCATTTACATTGAGGGGAATTAGGTGAGAAGAGAATACAAAGAGATAAAGAGATAAGGCTGGACACGCAGGTCCAATTTATAAATTCCAAATTTACAATAATTTCTAAAATTACCCTTTCCCTTCTAATATCCATCCGATATACACTATTCATTCATCACATACATATATATTCAAACAAGACATGCTTTTACAACCAATCTAATCCAATTAATTAGTCTTTGTTTAAGTGATCATCCAATGTTCAAACAACGGTTTGATTTTGCGCGAGTCCAACTCGATTGAGAATAAGTACATAAGGTACGAATTCGCGAATTATATCGAACTACTTATTAAATCTAATTTAATTCGTATTCAATACTAATTCAATTATTTAATTCCAAATTAAATGTTTACACTTTTAATGTGCTTTAAAGACTTAGATTCTAAATCTAATTCTATTGGGTCTCAAAGCCCAACTAACATCCAATGTTTAATTTAATTCAAGTCAAATGGGCTTTCAATTGATTTATTAAGGCTTGGGCTTTGGTCAATGTGGGTCAAACCCAATTACCAAGCCCAAATAAGGAATCACCCTTAAATGCCATAAAACCAATTTTAAGCCCATAAGGCCCAATTAAATTTTTAAAGCCCATTATATTATATTTGGACTTAATGGAGTGATTTAGGCCCAAATTGGATCCAATCCTTTTGGCCCAAATCTACTTGGTCCAACCAAGCCCATTATGCCCAAATACAATATTAAAAGCCCAATTCACCAATTAAGCCCATTAATTAAATTTTAATATTCCAAACATTAAAGTCCAATTAATTAAAGTGTAATACCAAGATTAATATATTAAACCAAATATTTCAAAAATACCCATTTAATTTATTAATCATGTATTGTTCAAAACATATGTCCAACATTAATTTGAACAAAAAATCAAGTCCATTTGCATGTCTTTTAGCATTCGGCCAATGAGAATTTTTTGTGTCGATTTGTTTTTCAATCCGATTGAATTACTAATCTACGTCCCGTATACGTTCTAAGTCATCCAATGATCTTAAACACAAAAAATTCCAATACATCCAATGTAGACACACATTCGGCCCAGGCATAAATTTGGGGAAAAAATCATCCAATGCATTTTTATAAAATTGATTCCATATTATGTCATATTACATAAATATAAGCATACTCATTCATCAAATTTCACAAGAACATGCTTCAATCAATTTTACCCAATTTTAACCTAATATATTTCATGCTGCTTAAACCTAGCTCAATGATACCATTGTTGGTTTCTATAATATGTCCCAAGGAAAGTTTAAGCATATGAAATACAACAAATGATATATATATTAAACTTGAAGCATGGCGGAATCATACTTACAAAGCTTTTGTGATGAAGAAGATGAACAAATGGTGGAAGCTCCAAGTGTGGGATGATTCGGCCAAGAGAGAAAAGGAGTGGAAAGCTCCAAGCTTTGTGTATTCCAAGCTCTTTGATGGTTTCCCTATCACCTCCTTTGATCCTTCAATGTGCTAGCAAATGGAGAAAAGAAAATCAAATCTTCTTCTTCTTTCCTTTGGAGTTCACGGCATTGTGAGAGAGAGAGGAGAGTTTTTTTGTGTTGTTGATTTTTGTTACCAAAAATCAATTTATATTATGTCATAATATTTATTAAATTAATAATAAACTTATGACACAAACCATGCAATGGCTTAGAGTGTCAAACACTCAAACTCCATGCATAACCATTGAGTGTATTGTACACTATCACCATGCAATGCATTACCATTAAATAATGCATATAATGACATGTGTCATGTGGCCCCACACGTTTCCAAATGAAAGTGGGCCCACGTGCACTCACGCGTTCGGGTTCGATATTTCCGAAATACCGAACTTACGTCGCGACGTTAATTAAATCGAATTTAAATAAATAATTGCGCCTGGCGAAATTATTATTTACGTCGCTAACGAATTAATTCTAAATTAACTCGTATGCCCGAATTAAAATCTAATTTTAATTTCGCGTCGAAATCGAATTCCGATTATTATATCGAATATAAGAATATATTTTATCGATTAATTCTAAATTAATCGTCTCTCTCTAAACAAGGCACTTTATCCAAGATAAAGTTTCTCTCCGCAATTAATCCAAGATTAATTAAGTCCGAATCAAATATCATAGGTGAATCTTCAGGAAGCGACCCAAGAGATCTCCGGATATTTTGGCAGTAAATACGGTCGTCGGATAATCCGAACACGTACGTACCTCGTACTACGTTCTTACCGATTCACAAGACAAGGTTGGCTTCTAGCAAAGCGCCATGCCTACCCAATTCTCCAGAAATATTCTTACTGGAATATTAGATCTATATCAAGCGTAGTATACCGTAGTATTGCGTACATCGATCCAGTATCGGATGATCACATGTTAGGCCTGGGGCTGGAGATGTGTCTACCCCGTACGAAACATATATCGGACATCAAGCAAATAGTCTCTTTAAATCGGACAATCCTGACCTGGTCATATTGTCCCGACGGTTGCAACCTTTTATAGAGTACTAGTTCTGTGTCCTGCGTGATCATCACCTCCATATGTCTGAAGCGATACTTCCATCTCGACATCACATCCAGTACACTACGATTCTCGATAAACCCAGAAGAGGTGTACACAGAACCGGTTAAGGTCCCCAACCACCAAAACCAAAGTTTACCGATTGTCGCAAGTACTAGCGATGTAAGTCTCAGGTTAAGACCATATACACCTACCTTGATGCGGCCTCCCATAGACACGTAGACATACTACCATGGGATTCCCACGGGGTCTATCCAGAGCGAAGCTGTTTTCCGTACCATCGGTAAAACACAACCTCCTATCGCACTTGCATAAGTATCCAATACTTAATATATGAGAACTATGCCGTTGTGCCCTCACAACGTGCACAAGCGCAATACTAGTCTATTCCGCATTATCGATGTCCGATCTCGATAATACTCCGACTAGGGATATTTAATGATTAAAACTTTATGGATTGATATTGTCTCATATCATCTCAATCCGGTATTAATCATATGGACTTTCGCCATTTATAAATCAAAGTAAATAATATTACAAAACGGCAAAAGGCAATTTCATTATCACATAGTTCATTTTGTACAATAATACAATATCATTTACAAACAGTGACGCTATGGGACATAATGTCTAACCCCCACCGGGTGGCGACTCTTTTATTCTCTGGTTTAGTTCCTCCGTGGGCTATTCCGTACTTCCGACTAGGCCGCAAGCTTGGAACAGCGTCGCCGATTTCCGTGTCCTACAATGATCGGCACGTCTTCATCTTCCTTCATATCAAGGACAATAAAATCTATTGGGAAAATGAATTTGTCAACTTTGACCAGCACATCTTCAACTATACCTCTCAGAGCGTTCTATTAGCAAGTTGTAGAGAGACTGAGGTAGGCATTGTTTCTCCAATCTGTAGTTTCCTGTAAATAGAAAAATACATTAAGTTAACACTTGCATCTAAGTCACATAAAGCCTTACCGAAGTCATGTTCTGTTATGGTGCAAGGAACAGTGAAACTGCCAGGATCTTTCAATTTGGGGAAGCTTCCTCTGGATGATAGTGCTGCATTCTTCTGATAACTGCTACTGTCTCGTATCTCCCCAATCTTCGCTTTCGTGAAAGAATGTCTTTCATAATTTGACATAGCTGGGCATTTGTTCTAAAGCTTCTGCAAATGGATGTTGATGCAGCTTTTTGAAGAATCTCCAGGAATCGAGAAAACTGATTGTCTAGTTATTCTTCTGGAAACGCTGTGGAAAAGGTGGAGGTAAAGTGTGATTTATGGTTCTTTTTCTTTTGCTTCTTTTTCCTCCATCTGTGGAGCTGTTTCGATGCTTTATTTTGGAACTTCCTCAACAGTTGCATTGACTCCAACATTTTTGTTAATTAGTCACCACCGCTTTTTAATATGATGGCATGACATTGCTCATTCCCCATGTTCCTTGGATTTGGTTCTGTGTTACTGGGAAGATTTCCTCCGGCAGTCTGTAACTCTGAGCATTGGCCAGTTGTCCAATTTGATTCTCAAGTGCTTTAATAGAAGCAAATTGACTTTGAATTAATACTGCATGGGATTGAAACAAACATCATACCTAGCTGCTTGAGAGTCATGTTTTGCTTCTATCTTTTTCAAATGGGTCAACACTTCTGCTATTCCTGTTTCATTTGCCTGCTCCTGGCCTTTTTTTTTGCTGTTGGAATTCGGGTGGTGGGTTGTTCATTTGCCCTGCATTTTTGCACCATGCGAAATTGGGATGATCCATCCACCCTGGGTTGTAGGTGTTGGAATATGGATGGTTCCCCTGTCTGTTGAAATTGTTGATGTAATTCACCGTTTCTTTATGTTGGTTTGGCTCTGGTGCTCCTCCATATGGTGAACTTGTGGCTCTGGAGATGTTTACAACTTGCGTGCTAAGTGTTTCCAGGCTTTTGCACATTTGCTCCAACTTAGTATTCACTGCTGAGTTAGCTCCAACTTCATAAATTTCTGCAATTCGTTGAATCATGCTCATTTCTGTTGGCCATAATGAATTATTGTTAGCCATTTCTGTGATTAAGTCCCAAGCTTGATGTTATCCTTTTGCCATCAAAGCTCTTCCAGCAGCAGCATCAATTGTGGTTCTCATCAATCCAGAAAGTCCATTATAGAAAGTTTGGACTTGAAGCCATTTTGGAATCTCATGGTGAGGATATTTCCGGAGAAAATCTTTGTACCTTTCCCAAGCTTCGTAGAGAGTTTCCGAGTCAAGTTGTACAAAGGATGTGATGTCATTTCTCAGTTTTGCTGTTCTGGCTGGTGGAAAGTACTTTGCAAGCAATTTGGTGGCTAGAGTGTTCCAAGTTGTGATGGAACCTGTTGGTAGTGAATGTAGCCAAGCTTTTGCTATGTCTTTCAAGGAATATGGAAAAACACGCAGTCATTGCTTCTTCTGATGCTCTGTTGTAATTGAAAGTGCCGCAAACTTCCAGGAAGTTGCTGATGTGGGCATTAGGATCTTCAATTGCATTCCCCCCAAACTGTACTGACTGCTGAATCATCTGAATGCATATTTTGATGTCACACGTATTTGCTGGTAAGGGAGGAAGTACAATACAAGAAATGAAGTTGTCAACCATCAGAATGGTTCGGTCTCGAATAGGAATTGGTGGTGCAACTTCCAAAGGTTCAGGTTCCATGTTGATTAGGGCTTCTTGGCCTTCTCGCCTTTCCCTTCTCAAATGTCTGATGGTTCTTTCAATTTCAGGGTCAAACAGACGGATTTCAAAGCTTCTGGTTCGTCTCATGTAGTGACTGAGAACCTGAAACAAAAGAAAATAAAAATAATAAGAAAAAGAAAATAAGAGACAAGTAAGGGTATATAACCTCAAAACTAATAGTGAAAGATAAATAAGTCTCCGGCAACGGCTCCAAAAACTTGACCAGTGCGTAATCACACGCGTATAACGCAAGCGCAAGTATCATTCAAGTTGTATAAAAAGTATCGATCCCACGAGGACTTAAAACCTTTTGTTATTAATTTATGAAGTCAAATTTTTACGAGTATCTAATGGATTGGTTATTTGATTGGATGGTGACTTTAAACTTAAAACAAGTAAATGAAATTTCTTGAAAGTAGATTTAGGAAAATTCAATTTTATAAAACTATCCAGGGTTGTGAATCTTTCCAATATCATTTTTAAAGATGAAGTGGTTATCTTATGGTTGTGTATTATATCGATTTATTAACCTGGAACACGAAATTATGTAAAAACCTCTTCCGATGGTCAGATACAAATACCCAGTGTAACCCGACTAATCATATTCCTATGTCAATTAATTATATGAATTCATTAAGATTAAGTTCCAATTATGACTACCCCCGCCCGACAGGTATATTCCTCTCCTGTAAGGAAATCTATTGAAGGGTTATCTATCCTCAAGGAAGATCGTGGGCTATTGAGTCTAAGGTCTTTAACCTAAAATTCCTTTTCCAAGTTCATTTTAAGTTTACCGAATAAATCTTATTAATGACCAGTTAACAAGATGCATTAAGACTAAGACTCAATAAATAAACCTTTATATTACCCAAACTGTAATTTAACCCCTTATAAACCGGTGCTATTAGACTTCATCACAACCCCAGATAACTGACTTAGTTACGACACATATTTATGAGTAGTAAAAACTTAAATAAAATAAAAGACAAAGTAAATTGCTGAAACTTAAATAATGAAAAGTAAATGACGGAAAGTAAATGCTGAAAAGTAAATACTGAAAATTAAATGCTGAAAAATAAAAGCTGGAAAGTAAATGCCGAAATGTAAATGCCGGAAGGTAAATAAAGTAAAAGTATAATAAAAGAAAATGTTGAGGTAAAAGGATCCACTTTTATTACTTATATTTTAGATATCTCCCTTAATATAATATATTAACTTTGCATGATAATTACCAACCAGCCATATAGGCGGTATCCATATTAAGTCAAATTAGTAATTAATTACCAACCGACCAATCAGGCGGTATCCAGTTTAGTCAGGTTAAAACCAATTTAAATAATTACCAACCGACCAATATGGCGGTATCCTTGTTAAGTCAGGTTTTAACTAGTTTATATATTATAATTAAGGGAGATTAATCTAAATGTTAGTAATAAAAGTTTTACCTTTTACCCCAGTAAGGGGGAGTTACCTCCTAATCACTGAAAAATAAATTATTGAAAAGTAAAGAAAAGAAAGTACTGTGCGTAAAAGTAAATTGCAGAAAGTAAAGACTGAAAAGTAAAGAAAAGAAAGTGCAAAATTGGAAATTAATTACTGAAAGCTTTAAATAAACAAGCAAGATACAATCTTCTTAATATTCTTAAGGAATTACATAGAAGAAGTTATGAATTTACAAATGAAATGGCTTGGTATTTATAGGAAAAATTTTGCCTCCACAAAATCCATTATTAAATGCTCCACCAAATATATTATTAATTACTCCACTAATTGCTCCACTAATTGCTATCATGTTTGGTGGGAGTTTGACTATTTTTATTAATTAATTAATTATTAATTTTTTTGCTTTGAAAATGACCTTAATAATTACACATAACACACTTACGGATGTTTCATCAATTTCGGTAATGAAATATTCAGAATTTGAAATTATTTTTTTCTTAAAAGTTGTATATATTTGAGTCTTCTTTAATCTGGAACTTGAATCAGCTCAATCCGACATCGGAGTAAAACGTTATGCCCAAAATACGATTGGAATTTCCGAAACTGCACTTCGTTACACCGCCCTTTCAAGTTTCCAATCTCCAAAATTAATATGTCAAATCCAATTTTTTGCCCTTATTTGATCCACATTTCATCCTAAATGATTTCATTGAGTCCCAATATTATTTGATCTTCAAAATAAACTAAAACACATCAAAACGTTCATCAAACCCGAGAAACTAAACAAAATATTAAGTAAAAGGGGCGGTAAATATTGATATATTTTCCGCTCATCACTAGTCTATTCCGCATTATTGATGTCCAGTCTCGATAATACTATGACTAGGGATATTTAATGATTAAACCGTTCTTGGATTAATACTGTCTCATAGCTTATTAATCCGGAACTAATTATAAGGACTTTTCTTATTTATATATCAAAGTAATCTAATTACAAAATGATAAAATAGCAATTTCCTTTGTCACATAGTTAATTTGTACAAAAACCATAATGTCTTTTACAAATAGTGATACTATGGGTCATAATTGTCCAACAATCTCCCACTTGGCTTATAGCCAATCACTCAAGTATCTAACACCTGAACTATGTACGTGTCACTCAAACGTCTGCTGAGAATTAGCTTTCATTAGCGGATCTGCAATGTTATCATCTGAAGAAATCTTTTCGATCGTCACATCACCACGATGTATGATCTCACAAATCAGATGGAAACATCGAAGTACATGCTTGGATTGTTGATGAGACCGTAGTTCCTTAGCCTGCGCTATAGCCCCGTTATTGTCACAATACAAAGGTACGGGCTCAGCTGCTAACAAAACTACTCCTAATCCAATTAGGAATTTACGGATCCAAACTGCTTCTTTTGCTGCCTCAGCTGTAGCGATATATTCCGCTTCTATTGTTGAATCAGCAACAGTCTATTGCTTGCAAGATTTCCAGCTCACTGCTTCGTTGTTAAAAAAAAAACATATACCTAGATTGCGACTTAGAGTCGTCTTTATCGGTTTAGAAACTTTCATCGGTGAACCCAGTCACCTCAAGTTATCAATCTCCATATATTAAGAAATCATCCTTAGTTCGACTAAGATACTTAAGGATGTTCTTAACAGCAATCCAATGACCATCACCTAGATCGGCCTGATAGCGACTGCACATGCTCAAACTATATGAGACATCAGGTCGCGTACATACCATGGCATACATGATCAATCTGACTACAGAAGCGAATGGGATCCGACTCATGTTATCTCTCTCATCTTAAGTTTTAGGACACATGTCCTTAGATAGAGAGACGCCATGTGACACTTGAAATAGTCCCCTCTTAGACTGATCCATGGTGAATATCTCCAACACTTTGTCAATGTATGAGCTTTGGGAGAGTCCAAACAGCTTTCTGGATCTATCCCGGTAGATCCTTATTTTCAGAATATAGGCTGCTTCTCCCAGATCTTTCATGGAGAATTTTAATGAAAGCCAAGCTTTCACCGATTATAGCATGTCAATGTCATTGCCAATAAGTAATACATCATCAACGTAAAGGACAATGAATGTCTGTAAGCTCCCACTAACCTTCTTATATACACAAGAATCATCTTCGTTTTGAATGAAATCATATTCTTTTATGATCTCATCAAAACGTTGATTCCAAGAACGCGATGCTTGCTTCATTCCATAAATGGATCAATTTAACTTGCAAACCTTGTTTGCATGTTTTGGTTGGATAAAATCATCAGGCTATTGAATATAAACATCCTCCAAAAGGTTTCCGTTAAAGAAAGTGGTTTTGACGTCCATCTGCCATATTTCATAATCAAAATATGCAGCAATAGCAAGCATTATCCGAATGGATTTAATCATGGCAATAGGTGAAAACGTTTTGTCGTAATCGACACCATGTCGTTGACGATACCCTTTCGCTACAAGCCTAGCTTTGTACGTTTGTATGTTGCCATCCATGACGGTCTTCCTCTTGAAGACCCATTTACAACCAATCGGCTTAACGCCTTCTGGTGCATCAACCAGTGCCTAGACCTGGTTGGTATACATGGAATCCATTTCGGACTTCATGGCATCTTGCCATAAAGTGGAGTCGATACCTTGTATCGCTTCCTCATACATAGCCGGCTCATTATCCTCAATAAGATTAATATCTACGTGAGGTGAAATCAGAAACCCATTCCTCTCAGGTTGTTTTCTGACTCTCTCCGATCTACACGGTTTTTGTGTATTAGAAGATTATGGTACAGTCTCATCCCTGAGGAACCGTTCACGTTCCGTGGGGAAGTCTGTGCCAGGAATAATATC
>SKCR01043374.1:0-115717 GCA_019454045.1 Zanthoxylum bungeanum | reverse complement strand
AATATATGTACTCTGGGAGAGTCCAAGCAGCTTTCTAGATCTATCTCGGTAGATCTTTATTCCAGAATAAAGGCTGCTTCTCCCAGATCTTTCATGGAGAATTTTAATGAAAGCCAAGCTTTCACCGACGTTAGCATGGGAATGTCATTGCCTATAAGCAATACGTCGTCGACATAAAGGACAATAAAAGTCAGTGCTCTCCCACTAACGTTCTTGTATACAAGGGTCATCGTCGTTTTGTACGAAATCATATTCTTTTATGATCTCATCAAAACGCTGATTCCATGACCGTGATGCTTGCTTCAATCCATAAATGGATCGATTTAACTTACAAACCTTGTTTGCAAGTCTAGGTACGATAAAACCGTCAGGTTTTGCATATAAACATCCTCCAAAAGGTTTCGTTGTTAAAGAAAGCGGTTTTAACGTCCATCTGCCATATCTCGTAATCGAAATATGCAGCTATTGCAAGCATTATCCTAATGGATTTAATCATGGCAACATGTGAGAAAGTTTCGTTCATAATCAATACCATATTGTTGACGATACCCCTTGCTACAAGCCTTGCTTTGTTACGTTTGCACGTTGCCATCCCTGTCGGTCTTCTTCTTGAAGATCCATCTGCACCAATAGGCATAATGCCTTCTGGTGCATCAACCAGTGTCCAAACTTGGTTGGTGTACATGGAATCCATCTCGGACTTCATGGCTTCTTGCCATAAAGCGGAATCAATATTCTGTATTGCTTTCCTCATACGTAGTCCGTTCATTATCCTCAATAAGATTAATATCTACATGAGGCGAGATCAGGAACCCATACCTCTCAGGTACCTTCCTGACTCTCTCCGACCTACGCGGTCCTTGTGTATATGAAGATTGTGGTACAGACTCATCCTGGATGGTCTGTTTTGTTGGTTTTCTATAAGGTCCCAAGGTCAAACAAGACATGAAATTATGTGTGAACACATCAACGGAGGTAGCGGAATTACTCACATTGATCGCGTAGAGTTGTTTGAGACGATTCAAGCCCAAAACGCACTGCCTTTCACGCCCACTGCATGCAGTCCACTGCCCTGCAAAACAGAAAATTGGGTGAAGAAACGGAGCTCCAATCTTCGTCGGAAGGATCTCGTCTCATGGGGGAACCTCCCTACCACCTTCGCAAGACTCGTAGTGTGCTAGCACTTGATTTCTCACCATGAGAAACCACTCTTTGCTTCCCTATTGTCACGCCCAAACTGGTTCAAAACCAGTGAAGAATTGCTTCCATTGCCGTGAGAGGAAGAGAGAATTTGAGAGAGAATAAGTTGTGTTATGTAATTAAAATGATTTACCAAAAATCAATTTATATTTATGCCATAATTTATTAAATTAATAATAAATTTATGACACAACACATGCATAGCTTAGAGTGTCAAACACTCAATTCCATGCATTAACATTGATGCATTGTACACTATCTACATGCAAAGCATTAGAATGACATGTGTCATGTGGGCCCCACACGTTCCCAAATGAAAGTGGGGCCCACGTGCACTCACGCGTTCGGGTTCGATATTTCCGAAATACGAGCTTACGTCGCGACGATAATTCAATCGAATTAAATAAATAATTACGCCTGCGAAATTATTATTTACGTCGCTAACGAATTAATTCTGAATTAACTCGTTTGCCCCGAATTAAAATCTAATTTTAATTCCGCGTCGAATCTAATTTCGTTTAATATATCGAATATATTAATTCATCGATTAATTCCAAATTAATCGGTTCTCTCTCTTTAGAGACGACATTTTATCCCGGATAAAATATCTCCGTTTTAATCCTAGATTAATTTTCTCTCTCTTCTATATAATCCCAGATTATTCAAGAGTGCGAGTTGTGCGTCATCGGGGGATTATCGGGAAGCGACCCATGAGATCCCCGGATAATCTGGCAGTAAATAACGGTCGTCGGAGTATCCGAATCACGTACGTACCAGTACTACGTTCTAACCGATTTACGAGACAAGGTCGACTCCTAGCAAAGCACCAAGTCTTCCCAGGTTCTCCGGACATATTCATCAAGAATATCTAGATCTGTATCAAGCGTAGTATACAATTGTATTGTGCATATGGCCCAGTATCAGATATCACGTGCTAGGCTGGGGCTGGATAAGTGTCTGCCCCGTCCGAAACACATATCGGATGTCTGGTAACTAGTCTCTATAATCGGATATTCATGACCTGGTCATAATATCACGATTGGATGCGCATCACTAAAAGAGCACTAATACCGTATCCTGCGTGACTCATCTCCATTATGACTGGAGTGACACTTCCATCTCCATCACATCCAATACACTACGATCCTGATAAACCCAGAAGAGGTGAACACAGAACCAGTTAAGATCCCCCACCACCAAAACCAAAGTTTACCGATTGTCGTAAGTATTAGCGATGTAAGTCTCAGGTTAAGACTATACACACACCTACCTTGATTTCGCCCTCCCATAGACACCTAGTCATAATACCAATGGGATTCCGAAGGGTCTATCCAGAGCGAAGCTGTTTCCCGTACCATCGGTGGAAACACGACCTCCTATCGCACTTGCACAAGTATCCAATACTTATATATATGTGAGAACTATGCCGTTGTGCCCTCACAACGCGCACAAGTGCAATACTAGCCTATTCCGCATTATCGATGTCCAGTCTCGATAATACTACGGCTAGGGATATTTAATGATTAATCCTTCGTGGACTGATACTGTCTCATATCATCTCAATCCAGGAACTAATCACAGGGACCTCTCTTCATTATATATCTAAGGTGATCTAATCACAAATGACGAGAGTGCAATTTCCTTGTTACATAGTTAATTTGCTACAACAACACAATGATCTGTGCAAATAGTGACGCTATGGGTCATTTTGTCCAACAATCTCCCACTTGGCACATTGCGAGTCACTTAAGTGTCCTACACACCCGAACTATGTAAGGTTCGCTCAAATTGCTGAGGAAAGGTTTTCGTCAGCGGATTTGTTCGATTATCGTTTGACGCGATTTATAACGATCATCACATCGCCACGATGTATGATCCGAACGAATCAGATGATATAGAAGTATATCTGGAGCGTCGATGAGACCTTTAATTCCTTAGCCTGTGCTGACGCCTAGCTCAGCTGCTAACAGAATTATATCTAATCTAATTAGATTTATTTTCGACCCAAAAGACTTCTATTGCTGCCTCAGCTGCAGCAATAATCCGCGTTTTGTTTATTCGGTAACAGTTATCTTGCTTGGAAGATTT
The DNA here is from genome assembly GCA_019454045.1 of Zanthoxylum bungeanum. NCBI lineage: Eukaryota > Viridiplantae > Streptophyta > Magnoliopsida > Sapindales > Rutaceae > Zanthoxylum > Zanthoxylum bungeanum. The sequence goes on along the minus strand of SKCR01043374.1, from coordinate 112,429 downwards.
CCAGCTCACTGTCCCGGTGTTTCAAACTTTATAGTACCGCAATATTTAAACTGTTTGGAAACTTGCAGCAGTGATCCCAGTCACTTCAAGTTCTCCTTCTCCATAGTTTAAGAGAGCATCTTAGTTCTCTGAGATACTAATAGATTGCTAACTTCAATCCAGTGACTGTCACTTGGATTGACCTGATTGTGACTCCATATGCTTGAAGCGTATGAGACACCAATACAAGTACATTTTAAATGTACAATTTCCCAGAGAGGTTTAACAACTCAAATCTATCCCAGTAGATCTTTATTCCTCTAATAAAGGTTGTTACTACTCCCCAGAATTCTACGGAGAATTTCTATGAAAAGCCAAGCTTTCAATAATAGTTTTTATGGGAATTTCACTGTCAGTGCGCTCTCCCACTAACCTCCTCATATACACAAGAATTATTTCGTTTTGAGTCAAATCATAAACCATATGATTATTTCAAAACGACAGTTCCAAGAACCTTATGCTTGCATCAATCCAAACATGGATCGAATAACCCGCAAACCTTGTTTGTCGGTTATACAAAATCGTCAGGAATTGTAAACATCCTCCAAAAGGTTTCTTTTTCAGGAAAGCGATTTTGATTTGTAACTACACATTTCATAAATGAAATATATAGTTTATCAATAAGCATCTTCAAAATGGATTTACCATGGCAACAGTAAAGGTTGAACCGTTATTAACATAATGTTGATAACGATACCTTTCCGTCAAAAGCTCCAGCTTTGCACGTTGGTATGTTGCCTTCCATGTATGTCTTCCTTGAAGACGTTTAATGTACCAATAGGCACAATGCCTTATGGTACAACAACTAGTATCCAAACAGTTGCTATACATGGAATCCATTTCGGACTCATGGCACTTTGCCATAACAGGGAGTCGATACCTCGTATCACTTCCTCATAACGTAGTCGGATGGTAAACCTCCATAAGATTTACATCTTTATGAGGTTGATCAGAAACCCATACCCTAGGTTGTTTTCTGACTCTATCCGATCTACTAGTTTCTTGTGTATTTGAAGATTAATGGTATAGTTTCATCATCATGATGAACTTTTGTGTTCCATTAAGGACTTCGTGCCTTGAATAGTATTACTCTCCGATTCATCGAGTATCACTATCCTCCCACTGACCACTGCATATCGGTATTCCTCTCAGGAAAACCGCATGGTGAGCAACAATTACAATTGTTCTCATGTGGGATTTATAAGTATTATACTTAAGGTTTCCCTTAAGATAACCTATATTGGCACTTATCCAATTTGGGTCTTTTAGTTTGGTATCATCCAAACGTTATGCCTGGCATACCCAAATTATCAGGAATGAGAAACCTCGTTTCTTCCCTGTTCATATCCTATATGATATCTGTCAAACAGATTTATATGGAACTTTATTCTAAATAAGTTTTGCACTGTTAATACATATCCTGTTGAAGGAAATAGTAGCTCAGAGCGACTCGTGATAAACCTTATCATGTCCAACAAAAATTCGTTTTTGGTTCGGACCACACACGTCTAACTGACGTGTCTCGAGAGGAGTCCTCATCTGAAAGAATACATACTCTTTCATGTACGAATGAAACTTACTGTTTAAGTATTTTCCATTACGGTATTAACCGTGCGGAATAATACTATAGCCGATCTGTTTGTCTATTTCGTGTCGAAACTCTAAAAGTTTCCGATTTGTGTTCTTCAAAAGAAACACATAACCACAACGTGATGTCCACATCCGTTAAGGTCACGAAATATTCAGGTTCACATCTAGCAGTTAGATATGGGCCCACTTACTTACTTCACCATGAATAGGGCTAACAGATCGGTGGCCCTTTTACTATTACCAATTAAATAGTTTTTTAGGTATTTAACCTAATAAACTAGATTCGTAGACCTTATTTGAATAGTCAAATCAGTCCTAGTACCCACTCTTCAAAAGTGTGGATATACGAGTCTTGTTTAATTGTGTCCCAGACAACAATGCCACAAATAAGTCTCCATTGATCAAATCAATTTAAGCTATTTATTTGTCATTTTACAAAACTTTGAGATTTATTTATATTCAAAATATAAATTCTGTTATTTACATCAATGTATTTATCTCAGTATCATCTTTATATATTGAAACACTTTAGTGTTCTAGAATATAAAGGTTTTATCCCGGAATGGATAAAACACTGATATAGAGATAATGTCTCTATTAAACTAGTTACTTATAACATATCCTAATTTAGTACATACCCAAAATGGTAGTTCCTAAACTTAGGTATCTACGGTCGAAACAGCGACTTTCGTCCCGTTTCCAATTCGCAGAGAAATCTCGGCTTGAAGCCAGTATCATCCAGCTCACAGCGGATTCTGAACTCAATACATATATTTTATGTACCACACTAAGTATTTAAAATCAATTTTAATACTAGTAGTGAACATAACTTTGACAAATATTTTTAAGTTAGAGCCTCGCCCTTTCTTTAATTCCTTCGTGTCTTCCATATCCAAATGGTAGTCACTTTGGGATATGTCAATTCCTTTTCAATATTTCACAAACCTTTGGCTAAGCTTTGGGTTTCGGAATATCGAAACGATGTGCACACTTGTGCTACATGCCCATTGCAAACTTTGACTTTTCTCCACTAGAATAGTCAATTAATTCTCCAAGAATTATTAATTGCAACTTAATACTTTTAATCTAAAGATAGATTTATTATAAGTATATTAATTAAGCACTAAAGTCATCATCACACATAAATCTTCCAAAGACTTTATGCTCTACTATTTGCTTAATTATGGGCTTAGTCATAATAAGTTATTTTATCAAATAAATTAACCTATTATTAATTCCCAATTGAAAATTAAATCATTTAAAACATTTAATCCAAGGATTATATATATTTTAAATATTCAACCTTTCAATTCTTTCATGATTAAATAGTCCAACTATTTAATCATTTTTTTTTTTTTTTAAAAAGGTACTATTTAATAATGATTACAATAATCCAATTATTTAATCAACTATAATTTTAATATTGATTACTATAATCCCATTATAAAATCAACTATCATTTAATTCAATTATATTGATTACTATAATCCAATTACAAAATCAACTATATATTGAATGAGTTTGTATATAGTCCAACTATATTATTTTTTAAACAACATAAAATATTAGTCCGACTAAATACTTTTGATTAATATGACGAGTAAAATATAAATGAGCGTGTTTAGCGAGTAATTGAACGAATGTTGCAAATTCAATACTTGCCTCCCACTATTTTTCGTCGAGCCTCTAACCCTCTGTGGAGTACTACTCGGGAAACCGTGTTTCCTAGTGGGCTAGGATCCCGTTAATAACACACAACCTGACTTGGCCAAAAAAGCTGTATGCTATTTAAACTAGGTAGATCTCTCAATCAATTGGATCTCATCCAATTCCTAGATCCGGTTAGGTGGACATCCAAGTCCGAACATATTGTATAATGTCAATGTAACCATTACATTTTCCTAACCACTATCCTCTAATCATTTAGGCTTGGCTTGGGCCACCACAAACCTAATGATTTCACAGTTAAGCGGACCCATTGACGAAGGAAAGAAGAAAGGAAAAAAATGTCAGGATGGGAAAAAAGGAAACGAGGAAGCAGTTGGGATGAGAAAAACGTTTCGTAATCAATGTCATTGGGACAAACAGTGATCTGACTGTTGGTCAAAAAAATCACATTTGGACAAGACACCGATAAGGCAACAAAAACCTCGCATGATTCAAGTACATCCTTGATTGACAAAGGTCTTTGACTTGGTCAAAAAAACAACCAATCCAATGCCACTTCGGATCTTGAACAAAATCATTCAATGGAAGATATTTGCTTAATATAAAACGAGGGTTTTTCGCGTGCAAATGGCTACCATTTAATTATCTTTGTTAGGTCTCATCATCATACACCCTTAAACATGCATTCTAAATACATAATAAAGCGAGTATGAAATAAAATAATAATGATATGCGGATGGATACTTAACACATTGATCCTAGATCAAATCTCTCTCCCTTTCTCACTAAAGGTGCTAGCACTTGTACTACTTATAACTACCGTTACACTACACTTCTAAAGAAACCTCATATACATAGAGGGGAATAGGTGAGAAGAGAATACAAAGAGAAGAAGGTGATAAGCTGGACACGCAGGATCCAATTTAATAAATCGAATTTATTACAACAATTTCTAAAATTGCCCACACCCGACTAATATCCATCCGATATACATATTCATTCAACACAACCACGTATTCACACACATAAGCATGCTATCAATCAATCTAATCAAATTAATTAATCTGATAATTAAGTGATCATCCAATGTTTCAAACAACGATTTGATTTTGATCGAGTCAAACTCGTTTTGCGAATAAGTACTCAAAGTACGAATTCATGAATTAAATTAAACTACTCATTAAATCAAATTTAACATGTATTTAATACTAATTCATATTCAATTCCAAATTAAATATTGCACTTTATTTAATAACCTTTACGATTTAAATTTCAATTCAATCGCGTCGGGACTCAAAGTTCGATTAACGTCCAATGTCAATTTAATTCAAGTCTAATGGGCTTCAATTAATTTCTTTTAGCCATGGGCTTCGGCAACCAAAGCCCAATAGTGGAATCACCCAAAATGCCTTAGAAATCAATTTCGGCCCATTAGGCCCAATTTAAACATTAAAGGTTCATTAGTCGCAATTGGGCTTTATGGTTAAGGTTTTGGGCCCAATTGGATCCAATCCACTTGGCCTAAACCAAACTTGATAAATCAAGCCCAATAGCCCCAATTACAACAATTCAAGCCCAAATCCAATTAAGTCTAAAAATTAAATTACACTAATCCAATTACGCAATTTAATTACCTAAAGTGCATTACATGATTATCGACTAAATCAATTTTTTAAAAACACCAAATTAGTCCAATTAATCATACTTAATTCATTATTACATGTCAAACACACATAATGAAAAATCAAACCCATTTACATGCTTTCATGCTCTCTCAGCCAAGGAGGGATTTTGTGTCCGATTCGGTTTCGATCCAATCGAACCTACAATCGACATTAAATCACCATCCGATTTGATTTCATATGCATCCAATGTCATAAAATCAAAAAACACCAAGACATTAGGGCATTACACATTCGGCCAACTCAAAGATTTTGGGGTTTTTGTCCAATTCGAAATCCAATCCAATTCGATTCAAATTAACGTCAACCTAATCGTCTAACTCATCAAATGAATCAAAAATCAAAAAATCCAAGATCCAAAAAATCAATGACATTCGGCCAACATGAAATATTTGGGGAAAATAATTCCAATCCAAATCATTTTTCATCAAATTAGTCCAACCAAATGAATTTAAACATGTATAAGCATACTCAAACATTCAATTCATTCAAATCATGCTTAACAAACATTTACCACCCACCCAAATTTTAAGCCCTACAAATTTCATTCATGCTTGCAACTTTAGCTCATGATGCCATTGTGTGGTTTCTATAAGGTCCCAAGGTCAAACAAGACATGAAAATATGTGTGAACAACATCAACGGAGGTAGCGAATACTCACATTGATCGGTAGAGTTGATTTGGAGACGATTCAACCCAAAAACGCACTGCCTTTCACGCCCACTGCATGCAGTCCACTGCCCTGCAAACAGAAAATTGGGTGAGAAACGGAGCTCCAATCTTCGTCGGATGGATCCCGTCTCATGGGGGAACCTCCCTACCACCTTCGCAAGACTCGTAGTGTGGCTAGCACTTGATTTCTCACCATGAGAAACCACTCTTTGCTTCCCTATTGTCACGCCCAAACTGGTTCAAAACCAGTGAAGAATTGCTTCCATTGCCGTGAGAGGAAGAGAGAAGTGAGAGAGAATAAGTTGTGTTATGTTAATTAAAATGATTTACCAAAAATCAATTTATATTTATGCCATATTTTATTTAATTAATAATAAATTTATGACACAACACATGCAATAGCTTAGAGTGTCAAACACTCAATTTCCATGCATTAACATTGAGTGCATTGTACACTATCTACATGCAAAGCATTAGAATGACATGTGTCAGGTGGGCCCCACACGTTTCCAAATGAAAGTGGGCCCACGTGCACTCAACGCGTTCTGGTTCGATATTTCCGAAATAACCGGCTTACGTCGCGCGATAATTCAATCGAATTTAAATAAATAATTACGCCTGCGAAATTATTATTTACGTCGCTAACGAATTAATTCTGAATTAACTCGTTTGCCCGAATTAAAATCTAATTTTAATTCCGCGTCGAAATCTAATTTCGTTTAATATATCGAATATATTAATTCATCGATTAATTCCAAATTAATCGTTCTCTCTTCTTTAGACGACATTTTATCCCGGATAAAATATCTCCGTTATTAATCCTAGATTAATTTTCTCTCTCTATATATAATCCCAGATTATTCAAGAGTGGAGAGTTGTGCGTCATCGGTGGATTATCGGGAAGCGACCCATGAGATCCCCGGATAATCTGGCAGTAAATACGGTCGTCGGAGTATCCGAATCACGTACGTACCAAGTACTACGTTCTACCGATTTACGAGACAAGGTCGACTCCTAGCAAAGCACCAAGTCTTCCCCAGTTTCTCCGGACATATTCATCAAAGAATATCTAGATCTGTATCAAGCGTAGTATACAATTGTATTGTGCATATTGGCCCAGTATCGGATAATCACTGCTAGGGCTGGGGCTGGATAAGTGTCTGCCCCGTCCGAAACACATATCGGATGTCTGGTAACTAGTCTCTATAATCGGATATTCATGACCTGGTCATAATATCACGATTGGATGCGCATCACTAAAAAGCACTAATACCGTATCCTGCGTGACATCATCTCCATTATGACTGGAGTGACACTTCCATCTCGACATCACATCCAATACACTACGATTCCTGATAAACCCAGAAGAGGTGAACACAGAACCAGTTAAGATCCCCCACCACCAAAACCAAGTTTACGATTGTCGTAAGTATTAGCGATGTAAGTCTCAGGTTAAGACTATACACACCTACCTTGATTTCGGCCTCCCATAGACACCTAGTCATAATACCAATGGGATTCCGAAGGGTCTATATCCAGAGCGAAGCTGTTTCCCGTACCATCGGTGAAACACGACCTCCTATCGCACTTGCACAAGTATCCATACTTATATATATGAGAACTATGCCGTTGTGCCCTCACACCGCGCACAAGTGCAATACTAGCCTATTCCGCATTATCGATGTCCAGTCTCGATAATACTACGGCTAGGGATATTTAATGATAATCCTTCGTGGACTGATACTGTCTCATATCATCTCAATCCAGGAACTAATCACAGGGACCTCTCTTCATTTATATATCTAAGGTGATCTAATCACAAATGACGAGAGTGCAATTTCCTTGTTACATAGTTAATTTGCTACAACAACACAATGATCTGTGCAAATAGTGACGCTATGGGTCATTTTGTCCAACATGTTATGTTCCGTCGTTGATTCATTGCCAGGAACAGTATCACTACGATTTTCATCGATCTCCATTCCTCTTCCTCCACTTACCACTGCATCTAAAATTCCTTCTTCAAGGAAAAATGCATGTAGAGCAACAAATACTTTGTTCTATTGTGGGTGATGAAGTAATATCTTTTGGTTTCCTTAGGATATCCCATGAAAAGTCATTTATCTGATTTGGGTTCTAGTGTGGTACCTTCCAACGTTTAAACATATGCCCAGCATCCCCAATCTTCAGGAAAGAGAAACCTGGTTTCCTCCCTGTCATATCTCATATGGAGTCTGTTCAACAGACTTTGACGGAACCTTATTCAAAATAAGTACTGCACTGTTTAAAAACGGATCCCCAGAAGGATATAGGTAGCTCAGTGCGACTCATCATCGACCTTACCATGTCTAACAAGGTACGGTTTTCTCCGTTCAGACACACGTTTAATTGCGGTGTTCCAGGAGGAGTCCACTGTGAAAGAATACCATTTTCTTTCAAGTAATCTTGAAACTCATAACTTAAGTATTCGCCACCACGGTCCGACCGCAATGTCTTAATACTCTTGCCTGTTTGTTTTTCTACTTCGAGTCGAAACTCTTTGAATTTCTCAAAGTTTCCGACTTGTGTCTCATTAGATACACATAACCATAACGAGATGCATCATCCGTAAAGGTTACGAGTAATGATATCCACCTCTAGCCTGGCTAGACATGGGCCCACATACGTCGCTATGAACGAGGGCTAACAGTTCTATGGCACGTTCACATTTACCACTAAAAGGTGATTTAGGCATTTGCCTAAAAGACAAGATTCGCAGACATCATATGAATTAAGATCAAATCCTCCAAGTACCCACTCTTCGAAAGTGTGGATATGCGAGTCTTGTTAATGTGTCCTAGAAGACAATGCCACATGTAAGCTTCATCTTTTATATTACTCCTTTTGAGCCTTTTGTTTGTTATTTTATGTTTAAGAGATTCATTTATATTAAAAATATAAAGGCCATTATTTGCAACAGCAGTGCAAATTTCTGCATCATTTTTATATAAATAACACCCAGTGTTTCTAAATACAAAAGTGTACCCATGATGGGTTAACAAAGATACAGATATAATATTCCTAGTCAAACTAGGTATATAATAACAGTTCAAAAGTTTAAGCATATGCCCCGAGGGCAATTCCAAAACAAAAGTCCCTACAGCCAAAACAGCAACTGGAGTTCCGTTTCCGACTCGTAGGTCAATCTCCCCTGAAGCCAACATCCTGCTATTCTGCAGATCCTGCAAATCAGTACATATGAGCAGCACAACCAGAATCAAAAATCCAATTTTTAAAACTAGAAGTAGTCATATTTATCTCAATAACAAACATACCAGAGGCTAGTGCCTTGCCTGCCTTGATATCCTCCTTGTGTCCCTTGCCCATTTGGCAGTCACGTTTCCAGTGACCCTTCTTGCCGCAGTTGAGGCAGACATCTTGAAACTTGTCCATTGGCTTCCCAGAAGCTTTTGTCAACTTGCCTTTACCCTTTTTCTTATGTTTCTTCTTCCTCACTCCTCCAGTAGCTTTGGGCCCAGCCTTTGGCCTCTGAGAGGTCGATGCAAAGTGCGCCTCGCGCTTGCCCCCTTTTTGGAGTTCTTTTTCAGACTCCTTCAAGATGGATAACAGCTCTCCAAGAGTGTCATCCGTATCCATCAACTTGTAGTTGATTATGATTTGTTTCCAAGTATCAGGAAGTGACTGTAAGATCATATCTACGGTCAGCTCAGCCTCCAAGACTATTCCCATATTGGCCAACTCATCAATATCGGCGATCATTTGAGCCCCGTGGGCCTCAACTGATGCGCCTTCAGTCATTCAAGCGCGGAAGAGTTTCTTCACCAACTCGTACCTCTCCATCCGCTTGTTGGTGCGGTGGAGATCTCTCAGTCTTGCCAACATATTATAAGGATCCAAGTCCCTATTCTGGCGACGAAAGTGCTGAGTCATCGAAGCTAACATAATAGCCTAAGTTGTGTCACAATCATTGCTGTGAGTTTTCCATAACTCCAGCTCAAGTGGTCAGTAGGCTTAGGCGGGAGAGGTATCTGTATAGTGTACAGCATCCTCTCAGCCCCAAGGACTATCCTTAGGTTCATTTCCCAATCAGCGAAGTTTGTGCCCTCAAGACATTGTCACCCATGATGATGTCTCGGACATTTACCTTGCTTGCCATCTCAACTACGATAGTCCAACTATCTAGTTAACGATAAAATGGGTACAGTCAAACTGTTACAAGAAAAAATAGCAATGAATTAGTCCAACTAATTTTAATTAATTAAACGAAATAATTTTGAAAGAAGCGTAAAGCTAAGTATCTGAATGAAATTGCAAATTCAATACTAGCATCCCACTATTTTTATCAAGTTTCTAACCCTCTGTTGAGAACTCGGGAAATCCTATTTCCTAGTGGGCTAGGATCCCGTTAAATAACACACAACCTTGACTTTGGCCAACAAGCTGTATGCTATTTAACTAGGTAGATCTCAAAGATCAATTGGATCCCATCCAATTCCTAGATCCGGTTAGGTGGACATCCAAGTCCAAAACATATGTATATTTACTTATGCCAATGTATCTAATACATTTTCCTAACCCATATCCTCCGAACCATCTAGGCCTTGGCTTTGGCACAACAAACCTAATGATTCCGGTTAAGCGGGACCCATTGACAAGGAAAGTTTCGTAATCAATGTCGTTGGACAAGAAGTGATCTTGACTTTGGCCAACAAATCACAACTTGGACAAGACACTGATGTGGAACAAAACTCTCATGATTCAAGTACATCCTCAATTGACAAAGGTCTTGACTTTGGCCAACAAACCAATGCCAATTTTGGATCTTGAACAAGAATCATTCAATGGAAGGATAATTGCTTAATATAAATTGAGGGATTTCGCGTAATTGGCAACCAATTTATTATCTTTGTTAGGTCTCATCATCATACACCCTTAAGCATGCTTCTAAAACATCATAAAGTGCATAAAGTAAATTAATAGTGATATACGGATGGATATATAAAACAACTTGTTCCTAGAACAATCACTCCCTTTCCACTCCCCGCTAGCAATATTCTACTTCTACCCAATTACATAATACAATAAGAGAAACCTCATTTACATTGAGAGGAATTAGGTGAGAAGAGAATACAAAGAGATAAAAGAGATAAGGCTGGACACGCAGGTCCAATTTATAAATTCTAAATTTACAATAATTTCTAAAATTACCATTTCCCTTCTAATATCCATCCGCTATACACTATTCATTCATCACATACATGTATATTCATTCAAGACATGCTATACAACCAATCAAATCCAATTAATTAGTCTTTGTTTAAGTGATCATCCAATGTTCAAACAATGGTTTGATTTTGCGCGAGTCCAACTCGTTTGAGAATAAGTACATAAGGTACGAATTCACGTCGAACTACCCGTTAAATCCAATTTAAGTCGTATTCAATACTAATTCAATTTATTTAATTCCAAATTAAATGTTTACACTTTTAATGTGCTTTTAAAGATTAGATTCTAAATCTTATCAAATTGGGTCTCCAAGTCCAACTAACATCCAATGTGTGTTTAATTAAAGTCTGATGGGCTTTCAATTGATTTATCAAGGCTTGGGCATTGGTCAATGTGGGTCAAACCCAATTACCAAGCCCAAATAAGGAATCACCCTTAAGTGCCATAAAATCAATTTCAAGCCCATAAGGCCCAATTAAACATAAAAGCCCATTAATTAAATTTTAATATTCCAAATTTTAAAATTCAATTGATTAAAGTGTAATTGCATGATTAATTCATTAAACCAAATATTTCAAAAACACCAATTTAATTTATTAATCATCAATTGCTCAAAACACTTGTCTAACATTTATTTGAACAAAAAATCAAGTCCTTTAACATGTCATGTTGTATTCGGCCAAGAGGGATTTTTGCGGTTCGATTTGTTTTGCAATCCAATTGAATCACTAATCTACATCACGTATTGATTTTAAGTCATCTAATGAACTTGAAAGCAAAAAATCCAATTAAGTGAAAGGATGTCCATTTTCGGTCAATCAACAATTTTGGTTAAAAATTCATCCAATGCATTTTTCTCAAAATTGATCATGTAATACATCATATTACATACATTTAAGCATACTCCAATCATCTAATGAACTTGTGCATGCAAAATACCAAACCAGTAAAATGACCTACACATTCGGCCAAGGCATCAATTTTTGGGAAAAAATTATCCAATGCATTTTTATCAAAATTGATCATGTATAATATCATATTACATACATTTAAGCATACTCAAATCATCTAATGAACTTGTGCATGCAAAATACCAAACCAGTAAAATGACCTACACATTCGGCCAAGGCATCAATTTTGGGGAAAAATCATGCAATGCATTTATCTCAAAATTGATCATGTATTATATCATATATCATACATATAATCATGCTTAAGTCATCAAATAAACTTGTGCATGAAAAATTCCAAACCAATGGAAGCACCTCCACATTCGGCCAAGACAACCACTTTGGGGAAAAATCATCCAATGCATTTTTCTTAAAATTGATCATGTAATATATCATATAACATACATATAAGCATACTTTAGCATCCAATTTCACAAGAACATGCTTCAATCAATTTTCCCCAAATTAACCCTAATGTATTTCATGCTTAAACATGGCTCTGATACCATTGTTGGTTTCTATAATTAGTCCCAAAAAGATTAAGCCATAGAAATACAAATAACATACATGCAAAGCTAGAAACATGGCGGAATCATACTTACTAAGCTTTGTGACGAAAATGGTGAAGACAATCTTTGAGTCTTCAAGGTGGAAGTTTCGGCCAAGATGAAGAGGAAGAGAAGCTTCAAGTCTTCAAGTGTTCCAAGCTCCAAGGTTGTTTCTCAATCACCTCTTTTGATCCTTCAATGTGCTAGCAAAATGGAGAAATGAAAATGATTTTCCTGCCTTTGGTTTGAAGCTCACGGCGTGAGCAAAGGAGAGGAAGAAGAGTGTTAGACTTTTCAATTTTGGTTCTCTTTCTTTTTTTTTCCCAAAACCGTGAGTTGCCAAATGAAAAGCAATGATAAGATATCAAATACCAAAATGAATTTTTTAATTAAAAAACCCTTCAAAAACCGTGAAAGGTTTTCCCTCCAAAGGAAAATTCATCATATGCCATCATTATCTCACATTGAGAATAGAGACAATGTATCATCCCATAAAGGTGACTAGATACATCCATCATCTATTCGTGTCAAGTAATGAGATATCGCGATGTGATTTGCGGATTCCACCCGTTTCAAAATACGAATGTGTCCGCAAACTCTTTCGGGCCCAAATTCGATAATTCCGAATTAACGAATTTCCGTCGCGACGAGAATTAAATAATTACGCCTAGCGGAATTATTATTCAGATCGCTAACGAATTAATTCCAAATTAATTCGTTTGCCCGAATTAAAATCCGATTTTAATTCCGCGTCGAAATCTAATTTCATTTAATAATATATCGAATATATTATTTTATCGATTAATTCCAAATTAATCGATCTCTCTCTCTCCTAATAAGGCATTTTATCCAAGATAAAGTTTCTCCGTAATTAATCCAAGATTAATAAAGTTCGAATCAAACATCATAAGTGAATCTTCAGGAAGCGACCCAAGAGATCTCCGGATATGTTGGCAGTAAATACGGTCGTTGGATAATCCAAACACGTACGTACCTCGTACTACGTTTTTACCGATTTACAAGACAAGGTTGGCTTCTAGCAAAGCGCCATGCCTACCCAATTCTCCAGAAATATTCTTACTGGAATATTAGATCTTTATCAAGCGTAGTATACCGTAGTATCGTGTACATCGATCCAGTATCGGACGATCACATGTTAGGCCTAGGGCTGGAAATGTGTCAGCCCCGTACGAAACATATATCGGATATCAAACAACTAATCTCTTTAAATCGGACAATACTGACCTGGTCATATTGTCCCGACGGTTGCAACCTTTTATAGAGTACTAGTTCTGTATCCTGCATGATCATCATCTCCATATGTCTGAAGTGATACTTCCATCTTGACATCACATCCAGTACACTACGATTCTTGATAAACCCAGAAGAGGTGTACACAGAACCGGTTAAAGCCCCGAACCACCACAACCAAAGTTTACCGATTGTCGCAAGTACTAGCGATGCAAGTCTCAGGTTAAGACCATATACACCTACCCTGATGCGGCCTCCCATCGACACGCAGACATACTACCAATGGGATTTCGCGGGGTCTGTCCAGAGCGAAGCTGTTTTCCGTACCATCGGTAAAACACAACCTCCTATCGCACTTGCATAAGTATCCAATACTTAAATATATGAGAACTATGTCGTTGTGCCATCACAACTCGCACAAGTGCAATACTAGTCTATTCCGCATTATCGATGTCCGATCTCGATAATACTCCGACTATGGATATTTAATGATTAAACCTTTTATATTGATATTGTCTCATATCATCTCAATACGGAATTAATCATATGGACTTTTGCCATTAATATATTAAAGTAAATAATTTTACAAAACGGCAAAAGGCAATTTCATTATCACATAGTTAATTTTGTACAATAATACAATATCATTTACAAAACAGTGACGCTATGGGTCATAATGTCTAACAGCACTGTGAATATTTCTTCCAACATGCCTAGCCCGCCTAGTAAAGTAATGAAAGCGTCAGCGTGATTGACTATTTCAATAAGTTGTTCAGAAATGCGTGAAACAATGCATTCCTCTCCGTTTGAGTCTCCAATGAGGTTTGTCTCTGCTAATGGTTTTGAAATGATTCCCAAAACATGGCTGCCACCTTCTAGTACGGCTTTTGAAACACATCCCATTAATCCAAGATTGCCACAGCCATATACTAAGTGCATGTTTTGTTCTGCAATAACTCTCCCCAATTCTTTTGTGGCTTCCATAAATTCTGGTTTGGACCTAGAATTAGATCCACAAAACACACAGATGTGAGTAACTCATCACTTGGAAAAATTTTCCATTTCTCTCTTATCTGAATTTTTATTTGGATGTGTAGAGGAGAAGAATGACGAGCTAAATTTATAGATCCTGAAAAAGGGTGAGTAATAATAGCATTAGTACCGTCAAATGACAATTATTAGATGAACGTTAAAATAAATTGTGAAAGTCAAAAAGTAAAGATCTTGTCGGCGAAAATAAAATAAATCACAATAAAAAAGTAAATCAAAGCAATTATTTAAGCCAACGGAATTGTGTACGCAATACCCCACTAGCTTGGTATATATATCCATTAGGATGCGTCTCAAGAATCCATTCCTTACTCAGCCATCATTAATGAATTAAATCACATCTTTGTGATTGTCAAACACCATTCCTCTAGTCTTACTCTGCCTTAAATGCTAATAACACACAAAATTAAAAACTCTACAATATGTGTACACAAAATACAAAAATTTAAATTTAAGTAAAAAAAAAAATTTGCATGGGTTGCCTCCCAGCTAGCGCTAAATTTTTCATCTTCAGCCAGACGTGTCTGAAGTCCATCTGTCAATGAGGTTTCAGCATGGTTTTGGGTGTCCGATTAAAGATAATCCTATTAGCGTTGCTTTTGAAGGGTCTCTTCCAACGGTAAAGTGGCAAAAAGAATTTTATCTTATTCAGTGCTTGTACCACTTTTTTAAGATTTGTCGCTCCACTGGTTCCTAAAAAAAAAAAAAAAATCATGAGGTATCGTATGTTGCTTGAATTTGAATAGGAGTTCCATTCTATCAAGCTTCTGGGCGGTGTCTTTGATTTGTACTCCCCAATATAATGATGTTTCTTCTGAATGCATGAGATCTTCAATATGGTCAGACATTTGCTCCTCCATTTTCTCTGCATCTTACTCCATCATTTCTTCACAGACGTATTTTAAAATTTCATTGTTCAGCTCTTCATCTGTCATCTGTGAAATGCATTCTCCATATTTGTCAACCTGAGGATGTAATATAGGTCTGATTGTAGGTCTTTATCCTCTGTGGTGGGAGCTCTTCTACAAACATCAGTCCAATGCATGCTCCAAGATCTTTATTTTGAAGATGCAGAGTTTCATTCTCACTTGTTGGTGTAGTTGGTACAGACAGCTCTGCTACTTGTTCCTCATCAGAGTCCGATGAATAATCAAGATCAAATTGAGATTCTGTCTGTTCTAGCTCCTAAACTGATACCTCTACCTCAGTCTCCTCACCTTTAAGGTGTCATCATGAAAATCTTGGTATTCGAAGGCTTCATCAGTGTTATTTGAATTTTCTCCATGAGGTATGTAGTTCTGGTTGTTGTTTATTTGTCTCAATTCATTTACCAGCCACTGTAAGGTTTTTATTTGACTCAAAAACGTTGCATTCTATTTAACTTGCCGTTTCTCTAGCCTGTTCATCAACTGTCTTCCTACTGATGGTTCTGGTCCTTGAAGATTGTAGGTTGATGGTGGATAAGATGGAAAATTTGGTTCAGTGAAATATGTTGGTTCATTATATGAAGGTCTCTGGTAGTTCTGCCACCCTGAATTGTAGTTGTACGTGCAATGATTGCCAGGGTGGTTACCATTACATATCTCACATCTCTGAAATGGTTGAGCAAATGTTATGTTATTTCTCTATGACATTAATGGATAGTTGTTGGGCTGGACAACAGGCCTCAGAAAACCGGACTGATGCTCCCTGATTTGGGGTGTATCTTCACCTTGTAAAGTTTGTAATGCTTCAATCACCCAATAATGTTCCATTTCAACCACCTGAAAAATAAAAGAAAGAAATAAAAATTACAGATAAAAAAAATAAGAAAATTAGATACAAGTAAAATAGATAGCTTCAAAAATAATAACGCAAGAAAAATAAGTCCCCGACAATGGAGCCCAAAACTTGATCGGTGATAAACACACACGTAACGCAAGCACGGTTATTGCTCAAGTAGTATAAAAAAATCGATCCCACGAGGACTTAATTTCTATTGTTGTTATTAATTATTATTCTATTTATTTACAGGTATCTAATTAAAGGGAGAAGGGAATGATTGCTTGATTGGTTAGTTGAATGTGAATTTGCTAAATAAATAAATAAATAAAAACACAAAAGAACATACTAAGGAAAATAAACAAAAGACACAAACATCTAGGGTTATGATTCCACAAAATATTATTCTAATGATGAATTGATTCTCTTATATATGTGCAATAAATTAGTTTGCAAACTTGGAACACGAAAATATGCAAAAGCCTCTTCTGATGGTCAGATGCAAACACCAAGAATAACCCAATTAATCATATGTCTATGTTAACCAAGTTACCTGAATTCATTAAGTTCAAGTTCCAATTGTGGCTACCCCCACCCTGATAGGTATATGTCTATCCTGGAAGGAAATCTACCTAAGGGTCACCATGCCCTAAGATGAGATCGTGAGCTATTGAATCTAAGGCTGAAACCTAAAATATCTTTTCCAAGTTCATTTTAATTTTACCCCGTCAATCTTATTGGTGATCAGGTAAAAAAAAAGCATTAAGCTTAAGATTCAATAAATAAACTAAAGTATTAAACATAATTAATTAAATCAATTGTGAAACTTTTGAATATTGTGTTTCATCGCTTCCCTAGAATAAAAATAAAATGTTGGGGTTAGGGGATCCACCTTTAATATTTCAAATGTAGAAATCTCACTTTATTATAATATAGAAATTGTCAGTGTTAACCAATTAATTTAAACCAGCCATAAAGCCGGTGTTATTATTTGTCCATAAACCAGCCATATAGGCGGTGATCATCTGTCACCTGAAGACCGACCATATATATGGTGTTACATTATGTCAAATAAATAAAACCATCCATTTAGGCGGTATCAACATTAATCCATATTATTAGATTATAATTTCCATATTATAAATTAAGTGAGATTAATCTACCTTATCATATTAAAGGTTTCACCATTTCCCTAGCGGAAATTAACTACTAAATATATAGGAAGTAAAACACACAAACTATTATTACTAAAAATAAAAATACATAATTAATATAAAGAAAATAAACACACAAGATACAATCCTCAAGTTCCTTATTAGAAACCTCAAGGAAAGTATGAAATTTACAAATGAAATGGCTTGGTATTTATAGGTAAAATTTTACCTCCACCAATTTCTCCACAAATTTCTCCACCAAACATGGCACCAAACCTGGCACAAAACATGGCATCAAATCCTCCACCAAACATGCAACCATGTTTGGTGGAAGTTTGACAATTTACATTTTTTTATTTTTTTTATTTTTGAAAATGACTTTAATAATTACACATAAAACACTTCTATATTTTTCATCAATTTTGTTCATGAAAATGTCCTAATTCGAAATTCCTATGATCGTCAAAGTTGTAGATATTTGAGTCTTCTTTAATCTGGAACTTGAATCACCTTAATCTGATATTAGAGTAAAAAGTTCTGGTCAATTACGAGAATTACGAAAATTACGCAAAGTTGAAACTTTCCAAAATTGTACTTTGTTAGAACGCCATTTCAAGTTTTCAACCTCCGAAATCCCAATGTCAACTCCATTTTTTTCCCTTATTTGTTCCACATTTCATCTTGATTGATTCCATTGAGTCCCGATTTTATTTGATCAGCAAAATAAACTAAAACACATCAAAACGTTCATAAAACTCGAGAAACTATACAAAATATTAA
This sequence comes from Zanthoxylum bungeanum, assembly GCA_019454045.1. Taxonomy (NCBI): domain Eukaryota; kingdom Viridiplantae; phylum Streptophyta; class Magnoliopsida; order Sapindales; family Rutaceae; genus Zanthoxylum; species Zanthoxylum bungeanum. The sequence goes on along the minus strand of SKCR01043374.1, from coordinate 94,057 downwards.
GTAAAAGGGGCGGTAAATAGTGATATATTTTCCGCTCATCATAACTCTTGTCCATATCGAAAATCATGTCTTTAGAAAACTTATTTCAGAAATTCCATTTATGAGAAATCTATTTTCTGAAAACCTTTTTCTGTAAATTTGTCTCTGAAACCTGTCTCTGAAATATCTGTCTCTGAAAACCTGATGTATGGGGGTGTTACGTATCACCGTCCCCTCATACGCCTAATTAGAGCTAGGAGTGAAAATCCATGACATTGGGGCATTACGTATCATCGTCCCTTAAAGCATGGCACTACCTGTCCCCAAAAATAGGGTCAATGGGTGTTATGTATCGTCGTCCCCCTAGCCCTGAAATCTGGTGGTCTTTGTGCATTACGTATCGCCGTCCCCCAAGCCATGATCTAGAGCAGAGGGTGCGGATCTATGCTACCCTACAGACTCTAAATCAAGGATCTAGAGGCATTTGTCATCCCTAGTCTTGAGCTACATGTGCACATGATATCTGAATCCATCAATTCCACATCTGAGTCAAGTTACATACTGAGGTGGATTTTTCCCCATGCCTCCAAGAATCATAAATCTCAACTTTGAAAATCAATTTTCTAAGAATATCATAATTCATGAAACAACAGTAATATAGCTTATCTTTCTGAAACATTGACTTTCTTAAAACAATTGAAATAAAATCAAGCTAACGCCCTATGTGCTTAAAAGTAAGTCTAGTATCAAATCAATATATATATAAGAAAAAACATTAGAGAGAGAGGTCCACTCACAGATTTGGAGTTATGTTAGCATAACTTCACTTCACCGAAGGAATTTGTGATTCCTGCGATAACCTTTTTAAATAACTAAATTAGAATATGAATCATGGAATGTACTTTGAAATTATCATCTCTATATGATATCCTACGTTTATGATATGATAAATTATTGGTATATGGGATGACACAAAACTGTAAGGGTGGGCTCTAACATCTTAGGTTAGAATTGGAAGGGTTAAATCTGATTCTAGAATTTGGTCGTGCATCGCGACTCTAGACGTTGTATGTCGCGATGCCCACTGGTTCAGACTTGAGGTAGGACCTATGCTTGCTCCACGTCGCGACGCTAAGCTTTGAGCGTCGCGACTCCAACTCAATCAAACCTAGGCAGTGAGCTTTTGTCTAGTATGCGTCAAGACGTTGGGGGTTTAGCATCACGACGCTAGACCGATTTCAAGGTCAAGCTTCAACTCTTCAATTCCATTCACAAGTAATCCCAACACCCTTAGGCTAATACCAAACATAAAAACTTTTCTAAACTTCAACATTGATCAAGACTCATCTCACCTTATCAACCAACACAAATCCTTACTTAGTATCATTAAATCACAAGTAATAATCCATCAACACATTCAAACATACAAAAGCTTCCTTCCATAATCAATGTTATCAATTCATTCTCCAAAATACATGCTAATAACACCTTTAATGTCAATTAAGTAATTTCAAATCCTAAGGCATGCATTGCACGAAATTGGGGCTTTGGTTTCCTTGCCCAAAACTGAAAAATAAAGAAAGGAAATGAAATAGAGAGCTTACTTTGCATGAAAGAGTCTTGAAATCATCAACTTTCCTTCACCTTTGGCATGAGAAAATGAAGAATTGTTGAAGTAATTTGGGGGTCTAATTCGTGCCTTGTGGAAGAGAGAAGATGATGAATAGTGTTTTCTATTTATAGTGCATAAAGATGATTTTTGTTTGCAAAAGAATGGTGCTTCTAATTTGAATTTGGAAAAATGTCCAACGCGGAATTTTTAGGTCTCGGTCTTAGCTTTTCGATGATAGAATATTCATAAAATCAGAGTTCGTATCAAAAAGTTATGGCCCAAATACCATAGGCTGTTCGGAGTGGAACATTATACAATTTTGTACCGAAATTTTCGAAGAATTTACCAATTGTTCCTAGAGTAATTTCATGAGTGTTTATTTGTCCGTACATAATTTATATTATGTATCAATCTTCCTACAATGTAATGTTGAGTTCCTAATTAGGTCCCAAGAATCAAGAATCAAAGAGAAAAAATAGAATACACAACATAGGAGGTGCGGAATATACTCACAATGGTCGGTTTTGATGCGAAGAAGAACACAACCCATTTTGCTCCTTGTGTGAGTTCGGTTTTGGCCTTCTTGGACTGCTATCATGCTCGTTTTGGGTCATCTTCCTCCTTGAAAATTCGACCATGGATGTCCTCCATTAAAGCTCCAAGCTTTGAGATTCCAAGCTCACAAATTCATTTCCCTATCACCATAATATAACCCATGTGTGTGTGCTAGCACTAGGTTTCTTTCATGCTTCTCACGCCCAACCAAAATAGGAGAAGAAGAGTGAAGAAATTGGCTCAAAGCCGTGAGCAAGAGAGAGATGAGAGAAGGTTTCATTTCAAAAACGTAAAAACCCTAATGCTTGGAGAGAGAGAACCGATTAATTATTTGGGAGAGAGAGAAAAGTTAAATATATATCATTTTTTTTATTTTCTAAAAGCAAATAAAATAAATATATACCAAACTTTTCAAAAAGCAAAAAGTCAAAAGTAAAACATCAATCAATGTTTTCACTTTTACCCATCACTTTTACCTATCACATCAAGTCACTTTATTAAAGTGACAACATGTCATGTCACATCACTCAAAGTGACAAGTGATTTGACAATTGATGCGACTAGCGATTTGACGCTTGATGTGACTTGCATGCCGCGCTCGAATTCGAAATACGAATGCGCTCGCAATCACTCTCGGGCTCGGGTTCGCTAATTCCAAATTAACGAATTTTCCGTCGCGTCGTAATTAAATGATTACGCCTAGTTAAATCACTATTCACGTCCCTAACGAATTAATTCAAATTAATTCGTTCGCCCTAATTAAAATCTAATTTTAATTCCGCGCCGAAATCCAATTTCATATAATATATCGAATATATTATTTTATCCGATTAATTCTAAATTAATCGTTCTCTCTCTTTAATTAATATTTTATCCCAGATAAAATATCTTCGTAATTAATCCCAGATTAATTTCTCTCTCTTCGAATTAATCCCAGATTAATTCTATCTCTCTCTTCTAATTAATCCCAGATTAATAAAGTGCGAGTCATACATCATCGGTGAATCTTCGGGAAGCGACCCATGAGATCTCCGGATATGTTGGCAGTAAATACGGTTATCGGACTATCCGAACACGTAAGTACCTCGTACTACGTTTGTACCGATTTACAAGACAAGGTTGGCTTCTAGCAAAGCGCCATGCCTACCCAATTCTCCAAAATATTCTTACAGGAATATATAGATCTGTATCAAGCGTAGTATACCGTAGTATTGTGTATATCGGCCCAGTATCGGATAGTCACGTGATAGGGCTGGGGCTGGATAAGTGTCTGCCCCGTCCGAAGCACATGTCGGATGTTTGGTAACTAGTCTCTATAATCAGATATTCATGACCTGGTCATAATATTGTTGGACAAAATGACCCATAGCGTCACTATTTGCACATATCATTGTGTTGTTGTAGCAAATTAACTATGTGACAAGGAAATTGCACTCTCATCATTTGTGATTAGATCACCATAGATATATAAATGAAGAGAGGTCCCTATGATTAGTTCATGGACTGAGAATGATATGAGACAGTATCAGTCCCCGAAGGTTTAATCATTAAATATCCCTAGCCAGAGTATTATCGAGACTGGACATCGATAATGCGGAATAGGCTAGTATTGCACTTGTGTGCGTTGTGAGGGCACAACGGCATAGTTCTCATATATATAAGTATCGGATACTTATGCAAGTGCGATAGGAGGTCGTGTTTCACCGATGGTACGGGAAACAGCTTCGCTCTGGATAGACCCCTCGGAATCCCATTGGTATTATGACTATGTGTCTATGGGAGGCCGAAATCAAGGTAGGTGTGTATAGTCTTAACCTGAGACTTACATCGCTAATACTTGCGATAATCGGTAGACTTTGGTCTTGGTGGTACAGGGCTTTAACCGATTCTGTATACACCACTTCTGGGTTTATTAGAGAGTCGTAGTGTGTTGGGTGTGATGTCAAGACGGAAGTATCACTCCAGTTATAGTGGAGTTGATGTCACACAGGATACGGTATTAGTGCTCTTAAGTGCTGGCCGGCCATCGGGATATTATGACAAGGTCATATATATATCTGATTATAGAGACTAGTTACCAGACATCCGACATGTGCTTCGGACGGGGCAACACTTATCCAGCCCCAGTCTTAGCACGTGACTATCCGATACTGGGCTGATATACGTAATACTACGGTATACTACGCTTGATACAGATCTATATATTCCTGTAAGTATATTTCTGGAGAATTGGGCAGGCATGGCGCTTTGCTAGAAGCCAACCTTTTCTTGTAAATCGGTATAAACGTAGTACGAGGTACTTACGTGTTCGGACAGTCCGACGACCGTATTTACTGCCAACATATCTGGAGATCTCATGGGTCGCTTCCTGAAGATTCACCGATGACGTGTAACTCGCACTATGATTAATCTGGGATTAATTAGTAAAGAGAGAAGATTAATTTCTAGAGAGAGAAAATTAATATGGGGTTAATTACGGAGATATTTTATCTGGGATAAAATATTAATTAAAGAGAGAGAACGATTAATTTGGAATTAATCGATAAAATAATATATTCGATATATTATGCGAAATTGGATTTCGACGCGGAATTAAAATTAGATTTTAATTCGGGCGAACGAATTAATTTAGAATTAATTCGTTAGCAACATGAATAGTGATTTCGCTAGGCGTAATCATTTAATTACGACGCGACGGAAAATTCATTAATTTGGAATTAGCGAACCCGAGCCCGAGCGTGTTTGCGAGCGCATTCGTATTTCGAATTCGAGTGCGGCATGCAAGTCACGTCAAGCGTGAAATCGCTAGTCACATCATTGTCAAATCATTTGTCATTTGAGTGATGTGACATGACATGTTGTCACTTTATTAATGTGATGTGATGTGATGGAAAGCTTTATTGCTTTTTACTTTTTGGCTTTTGCTTTTGACTTTTGAAATTCAAAGTTTTGGTAATTGTTTTAATTGGTTTTTGGAAAATCAATTTAAAAAAAACAAATAAATATAAAAGTAAAAAAAAGCTTTTATTTCTCTCTCTCCACTCCTTTTACGTAAAACCCTTCTTCTTCTCTTTTCCCTCTCTTTTCTTCTTCATCTCCTTCACGGTTTTGGAACCGTTTTTCCTCTCAAAATGTTTCTGGTTTGACCGAATCAAGGGAAGCAAGGAGAAGACTTAGTGCTAGCACACCTTGAGTTATACATAGGTGATAGGGAAAAAGAATTTATGAGCATGGAAAAGCTTGAAGCTTGAAGCTTCAATGGAGTCTTCAATGGCCGATTCTTGAGGAACTTTGGAGGCCAAAAACCGAGCAGCCCCATGCTCAAAAGCTTACTGCCGAACTGCTTGGAGAAGAAAACGCATCTGTTTCTTTGCATCAAATCCAATCATTGTGAGTATATGATTCCGCCCTTACTCCTTTGTGTATTCATGCGAATTTTGTGCTTGATTTCATGATTTTGGGGACCTATATTAGATCTCTACAATGGTATCTTGAGCTATTATCAAGCATGGAAAAGTTAGGGTTTAAAATTGGGTAAAACGAATTTGGGCATGTTTTGATGAAATTGTTTGTTATAGTATGCTTAAATAAGTTGGAATTAATGATTGATTAGATCATTTGAAGAAATTGTGTTTGGAACAAATTTCCCCAATTTTTTGTGTAGGCCAAAGTTGACAATTTGGGTAAAAACGAATTTAGGCATGATTTGGTTGAATTGTTTGATGAAGTATGCTTGAATGAGTTTGAATTGAAGTTGTGTATGATCAATTTCATGAAATTGGATTGGATTCAATTTTCCCCAAATTTTGGGCATGACAAATTGGGTAAAATCAATTGAAGCATGATTTGGTTGAATTGGTTGATTAAGTATGCTTGTATGTTGATTAATTGAAGTTGTGCATGATCAATTTCAAGAAAATTGGATTGGATCATTTTCCCCAATCTTTAGGTTGAACATGTAACTTGAAATTGGGTAAAATGTGTTTGAGCATGTTTTAATTAAATTGGATGTTTAGTATGCTTAAAACATGTTTAATTGAGATTGTGTGTGATCAATTTCAAGAAAATTGGATTGGATCAATTTTCCCCAAATTGGAGGCATGGCCGAAAATTGGATAACCCTATGTCTTGGAATTTTGTTTTGTTTGATCATTGGATGACTTAAAACAATTGGGTAATGTTGTTTTGAAGTTCAATTGGATTGAATTTGATTTGGAACATTTTTCCTTATAAAGTGGCTTGGCCGAATCTTTATGAACATGAAATTCATTGTGAATTTTTGTTTTAATTCATTGGATGAATAGAATTGATTTGGGAAATGATGATTGTGGATTCAATTGGATTGAAACCGAATCGGATTGAAAAACCCCTAATTGCCGAGACTTAAAGCATGTAAATTGGGTTTGATTTTAATTGAATTCTGTTGGACACTATTTGGTTGTTAAAGTGCATGATTAATTAGGCTAATTGATGTTTTAGAAATGTTAATTGGGTAATTGATTGTGTATTACACTTAGGTTAATTAATTGTGAATTTGGAATTTTATAAGTTAATTAATTTGGGCTTGATTTTGGAAATTGGGCTTGTTAGGTTGTAATTGGGCTTTTGGGCTTTGTTGTAACAAAGTTGGGTTTAGGCAAAATTGGTTGGATCCAATTAGGCCCAAAACCGAATCCAAAAGGTCCAATTATGACTTAATAGACCTTAATTATTTAATTGGGCCTAATGGGCCAAAATTAATTTAAAGGCTTATGGGGTAACTCCCGGATTGGATTTTGGTTGTTCGGTTTGGCCCGAGTTGACCAAATGTCCATGCCTTATAGAAATTAATTAAAAGCCCATTGGACTTTAATTAAATAAACATTAGATGTTAATCGGGCTTTGAGACCCGTTGCGGTTAAATTTGGAATTTAAGTCGTAAAGGTTCGTTAATAAAGGTGTAATATTTAATTTGGAATTAAATAGTGAATTAGAATTAAATGCGTATTAAATTGGATTTAATTATGTAGTTTAATTTAATTCAAGAATTCGTACTTTGAGTACTTATTCGCAAAACGAGTTTGACTCGAGCAAAAATCAAATCGTTGTTTGAACATTGGATGATCACTAATTATCAGATTAATTAATTGGAATTGATTGATAACATGCTTGTATGAATACATGGTTGCGATGCATGAATAATGTATATCGGATGGATATTAGTCGGGTGGGACAATTTTGGAAATTGTAATAATTTGATTTATTAATTGGACCTGCGAGTCCAGCCTTATCTCTTATACTCTTTGTATTCTCTTCTCACCTATTCCCCTCAATGTAAATGAGGTTTCTTTAGAAGTGTAGTGTAACGGGTAGAAGTAAATACATGTGCTAGCTTTGGAGAGAGAAAATGAGAGATTTGATCTAGGATCAATGTAAAGTATCCATCCGCATATCATTATTATTTTATTTCATATGCGCTTTATTATGTGTTTAGAATGCATGTTTAAGGGTGTATGATGATGAGACCTTAACAAAGATAATAAATTGGTAGCCAATTTGCACGCGAAAAACCCTCGCTCAATATCAAGTGTTTTTCCTTCCATTGAGTGATTCTCACTCAAGATCCGAGATTGGCATTGGGTTGTTGGCCAAAGTCAAGCCCTTTGTCCGTCAAGATGTGTTTGAATCACGAGAGCTTTGTTCCATATCGGTGTCTTGTCCAAGTTGTGGTTTGTTGGCCAAAGTCAAGACCACTTCTTGTCCATCGACATTGATTACGAAGCTTTCCATGGTCAATGGGTCACACTTGACTGGGATCACTAGGTTTGTTGTGCCAAAGCCAAGGCTTAGTTGATTCAGAGGAAAAGGTTAGGTAATACATTGGATGTATTGGCATATATAAGATATATGTTTAGGATTTGGATATCTGCCTACTGGATCTAGGAATTGGATGAGATCCAATTGATCTTCGAGATCTACCTAGTTAATTATCATACAATTTGTTGGCCAAAGTCAAGATTGTGTGATATTTAACGGGATCCTAGCCCACTAGGAAACACGGTTTCCCGAGTACTCGACAGAGGGTTAGAGGCTCGCCGAAAAATAGTGGGAGGCAAGTATTGAATTTGCAATACTCGTTTAATAACTTGCCATACGCGCTCATAATAATTATTTCGTCGTTAGATTAAATGTTAGTTGACTAATATTTAAATTGTTGTTTTTATAAACAGTTGGACTGTATTATATTTGATTATATATAATTGGATTATATTAATCAATATTTGAATTAATTAATTTCAGTTTACAGTTGATTTTATAGTTGGACTATAGTAATCAATGTAATTGAGGTTAATTAATTTAGATTATATTTGATTATATAGTTGGACTATTATAATCATTATAATAAATAGTACCACAAATCGTTGATTAAATAGTTGGACTATTAGAATCAATATATAAAAATGAAAGATTAATGTTTAAAACATAATCCTGGGCGAAAATGTATTTAAACGGTTTTATTTTTAAATTGGGAATAAATTTCAGGATGGTCCTGGAAAAATAATAACTTATTTTTTTTGATAAAATAACGTATTATGCCTAAGCCTGGAGTTAAGCAAATAGTAGAGCAAATCTTTGGAAGATCATGTAATGATAACTTAAGTGCTTAATCCATTATGTTTGTCATAATTATGTTCACAGCAAGTATTAAAATTGGATTTTAGATACTTAGTGTGGTACATAAAATATATATATATTGATGTTCAGAATCTATTTTGAACAGGATACTGACTTCAATTGAGATTTATCTGCGAATTGAAAACGGGACGAAAGTCGCTGTTTTAACCGTAGATATATGAATTTAGGAACTACCTTCGGGTTAGTACTTAAATTTAGAAACTGTTATAATGTAGCTAGTTTAACTAGAAACATTATCTCTATATCGTGTATAACCCGCTGCGGGTGTACCTTTATATTCTTGAACACTAAAGTGTTTCATTATATAAAGATGATATTGAGATAAACACATTAAATGTGAATAACAGGATTTATATTTTGAATATAAATATATCTCAATATATATAACATGACAAATAAATAGCTCAAATTGATTTGATCAGTTAAGAAACTTAATTATGGCATAGTTGTCAGGGACACTACTAAACAAGAATCGTATATCCGCACTTTTGAAGAGCGGGTACTAGGACTGATATGATTCCATTCAAATAAAGTCTACGAATCTAGTCTATTTGGGCAAAGTGCCTAAAACACTATTTACTTGGTAAAAGTGTAAATGCCACCGATCTGTTAGCCCTACTTCATAGTAAAGAAGTGGGCCCATGTCTAGCTAGGCTAGATATGGATTTGAATATTTCGTGACCTATACGGATGTGGCATCGCGTATGGTTATGTGTTTCTTTTGAAACACAAATCGGAAACTTTTAGAGTTTCGACACGAAATAGACAAATAGATCGGCTAAAGTATTAAACGTCATGGTAAGACTGTAATGAAAATACTTAAGCAATAAGTTTCTAGTTTTTTTATGAAAGAGTATAGTATTCTTTCAAATAAGGACTCCTCCCGGAATACGTCAGTTTGACGGTGTGTACGAACGGATTAACCGAATTTTGTTAGACATAATAAGGTTAATCACGAGTCGCTCTGAGCTACCATTTCCTTCAACGGATAAGCTTTAAACAGTGCAAGAACTTATTTTGAATAAGGTTCCATAACAATCAGTTTGACAGATATCATATTAGATATGAACGGGAAAGAAACCGGGTTTCTCATTCCTGATAATTTGGGTATGCCAGGCATAACGTTTGGATGATACCAAACTAAAAGACCCAAATTGGATAAGTGCCAATATAGGTTATCCTAAGGGAAACCTTAAGTACAGTACTTATAAATCTCACATGAGAACAATGTGATTGTTGCTCACCATGCGGTTTTTTCCTGAGAGGAATACCGATATGCAGTGGTCAGGGAGGATAGTGATACTCGATGAAAATCAGAGTAATACTGTTCAAGGCACGAAGTCCTTAATGGAACACAAATAGTTCATTTATGATGAATCTATACCATTAATCTTCAAATACACAAGAAACTAGTAGATCGGATAGAGTCAGAAAACAACCTAGGGTATGGTTTCTGATCTCACCCCATAAAGATGTCAATCTTATGGAGGTGTACCGTCCGACTACGTTATGAGGAAGTGATACGAGGTATCGACTCCCTGTTATGGCAAAGTGCCATGAGTCCGAAATGGATTCCATGTATAACAACTATGTTCGGATACTAGTGTTGTACCACAAGGCATTGTGCCTATTGGTACTATAAACGTCTTCAAGGAAGACATGCATGGAAGGCAACATACCAACGTACAAAGCTGGCTTTTGACGGAAAGGTATCGTTATTAACATTAAGTTAATAACGGTCAACCTTTGTCATGTTGCCATGGTAAATCCATTTTGAAGATGCTTGAAGATAACTGTATATTTCATTTATGAATGTGTCAGTTATAGATCAAAATCGCTTTCCTGAAAAGGAAACCTTTTGGAGGATGTTTACAAAATCCTGACGATTTTGTATAACCGACAAACAAGGTTTGCGGATTATTCGATCCATGATTGGATTGAAGCAAGCATTAGGTTCTTGGAATTATCGTTTTGATATAATCATAATGATGTATGATTTATTCAAAACGAAATAATTCTTGTGTATATAAGGAGGTTAGTGGGAGAGCACACTGACAGTGAAATTCCCATATAGCTATTGTTGAAAGCTTGGCTTTCAATAGAAATTCTCCGTAGAATTCTGGGGAGTAACAACCTTTATTCAAGGAATAAAGATCTACTGGGATAGATTTGGAGTTGTTAACACTCTCTGGGAAATTGTACATTTAAAATGTACTTGACCTGGTGTATCATACGCTTTGAGCATATGGATTCACAAACAGGCCAATCCGAGTGATAGTCACTGGATTGATGTTAAGAACATCCGTTAGATTCTTAAGAGAACTAAGGATGCTGTCTTAGTCTATGGAGAAGGAGAACTTGAAGTGACTGGGGTCACTGTAGCAAGTTTCCTATAACCGATAAAGACGACTAAAAGTCGCAAACGGTACTATATAGTTTGAATAACGGTACAGTGAGCTGGAAATCTTCCAAGTAAGATACTGTTACCAAATAAACAACAAATGCGGGTTGTTGCTGCAGCTGAAGCAGCAATAGAAGTCATTTGGGTCGATACAAATCTAATTAGATTAGATATAGTTTTGTTAGCAGCTGAGTTAGGCGTCAGCACAGGCAAAAGAATTAATGGTCTCGTCAACGATCCAGATACATACTTAGATACTCATCTGATTCATTCGGATCATATATCGTGGCGATGTGATGATCGAATAAATCGAATCAAGATGATAATCATGCAAATCCGCTGACGAATGCTTTTCTCAGCAGTTTGAGCCAACCGTACATAGTTCGGGTGTAGGACACTTGAGTGACTGGCTATGTGCCAAGTGGGAGATTGTTGGACAAAATGACCCATAGCGTCACTATTTGCACATATCATTGTGTTGTTGTAGCAAATTAACTATGTGACAAGGAAATTGCACTCTCATCATTTGTGATTAGATCACCATAGATATATAAATGAAGAGAGGTCCCTATGATTAGTTCCTGGACTGAGAATGATATGAGACAGTATCAGTCCCCGAAGGTTTAATCATTAAATATCCCTAGCCAGAGTATTATCGAGACTGGACATCGATAATGCGGAATAGGCTAGTATTGCACTTGTGTGCGTTGTGAGGGCACAACGGCATAGTTCTCATATATATAAGTATCGGATACTTATGCAAGTGCGATAGGAGGTCGTGTTTCACCGATGGTACGGGAAACAGCTTCGCTCTGGATAGACCCCTCGGAATCCCATTGGTATTATGACTATGTGTCTATGGGAGGCCGAAATCAAGGTAGGTGTGTATAGTCTTAACCTGAGACTTACATCGCTAATACTTGCGATAATCGGTAGACTTTGGTCTTGGTGGTACAGGGCTTTAACCGGTTCTGTATACACCACTTCTGGGTTTATTAGAGAGTCGTAGTGTGTTGGGTGTGATGTCAAGATGGAAGTATCACTCCAGTTATAGTGGATTTGATGTCACACAGGATACGGTATTAGTGCTCTTAAGTGCTGGCCGGCCATCGGGATATTATGACAAGGTCATATATATATCCGATTATAGAGACTAGTTACCAGACATCCGACATGCGCTTCGGACGGGGCAGACACTTATCCAGCCCCAGCCCTAGCACGTGACTATCCGATACTGGGCTGATATACGCAATACTACGGTATACTACGCTTGATACAGATCTATATATTCCTGTAAGTATATTTCTGGAGAATTGGGTAGGCATGGCGCTTTGCTAGAAGCCAACCTTGTCTTGTAAATCGGTATAAACGTAGTACGAGGTACTTACGTGTTCGGACAGTCCGGCGACCGTATTTACTGCCAACATATCCGGAGATCTCATGGGTCGCTTCCTGAAGATTCACCGATGACGTATAACTCGCACTATGATTAATTTTGGATTAATTAGTAAAGAGAGAAGATTAATTTCTAGAGAGAGAAAATTAATATGGGATTAATTACGGAGATATTTTATCTGGGATAAAATATTAATTAAAGAGAGAGAACGATTAATTTGGAATTAATCGATAAAATAATATATTCGATATATTATGCGAAATTGGATTTCGACGTGGAATTAAAATTAGATTTTAATTCGGGCGAACGAATTAATTTAGAATTAATTCGTTAGCGACGTGAATAGTGATTTCGCTAGGCGTAATCATTTAATTACGACGCGACGGAAAATTCGTTAATTTGGAATTAGCGAACCCGAGCCCGAGCGTGTTTGCGAGCGCATTCGTATTTCGAATTCGAGTGCGGCACGCAAGTCACGTCAAGCGTCAAATCGCTAGTCACATCAATTGTCAAATCATTTGTCATTTTGAGTGATGTGACATGACATGTTGTCACTTTATTAAAGTGATGTGATGTGATGGAAAGCTTTATTGCTTTTTACTTTTTGGCTTTTGCTTTTGACTTTTGAAATTCAAAAGTTTTGGTAATTGTTTTAATTGGTTTTTGGAAAATCAATTTAAAAAAAACAAATAAGTATAAAAGTAAAAAAAAAGCTTTTATTTCTCTCTCTCCACTCCCTTTTACGTAAAACCCTTATTCTTCTCTTTTCCCTCTCTTTTCTTCTTCATCTCCTTCACGGTTTTGGAACCGTTTTTCCTCAAAATGTTTCTGGTTTGACCGAATCAAGGGGAAGCAAGGAAGAAGACTTAGTGCTAGCACACCTTGAGTTATACATAGGTGATAGGGAAACGAATTTATGAGCATGGAAAAGCTTGAAGCTTGAAGCTTCAATGGAGTCTTCAATGGCCGATTCTTGGAGCAACTTTGGAGGCCAAAACTGAGCAGCCCCATGGCTCAAAAGCTTACTGCCGAACTGCTTGGAGGAAAAAAACGCATCTTGTTCTTTGCATCAAATGCAATCATTGTGAGTATATGATTCCGCCCTTACTCCTTTGTGTATTCATGCGAATTTGGTGCTTGATTTCATGATTTTGGGACCTATATTAGATCTCTACAAATATCATGATTGGATGCGCATCACTCAAGAGCACTAGTACCGTATCCTGCGTGACATCATCTCCACTATGACTGAAGTGATACTTCCGTCTTGACATCACACCCAATACACTACGACTCTCTGATAAACCCAGAAGTGGTGTACGCAGAACCGGTTAAAGCCCTGTACCACCAAGACCAAAGTCTACCGATTATCGGAAGTATTAGCGGTGCAAGTCTCAGGTTAAGACCAAATACACCTACCCTGATGTCGGACTCCCATAGACACATAGTCATAATACCAATGGGATTCCGATGGGTCTATCCAGAGCGAAGCTGTTTCCCGTACCATCGGTGAAACACAACCTCCTATCGCCCTTGCATAAGTATCCAATACTTAAATATATGAGAACTATGTCGTTGTGCCCTCACAACGTGCACAAGTGCAATACTAGCCTATTCCGCATTATCGATGTCCTGTCTCGATAATACTACGACTAGGGATATTTAATGATTTATCCTACGTGGACTGATACTGTCTCATATCATTCTCCGTCCAAGAACAAATCATAGGGACCTCTCATCATTTATATATCTAAGGTGATCTAATCACAAATGATAAGAGTGCAATCTCCTTTGTCACATAGTTAATTTGTACAACAACACCATGATCTGTACAAATAGTGACGATATGGGTCATATTATCCAACAATCTCCCACTTGGCACATAGCCAGTCACTCGAGTGTCTAACACCCGAACTATGTACGGTTGGCTCAAACTGCTGAGAAAAGGTTTTCGTCAGCGGATTTGCATGATTATCATCCGATGCGATTTACATGATCATCACATCACCACGATGTATGATCCGAACGAATCAGATGAATATAGAAGTATATATCTGGATCGTCGATGAGACCTTTAATTCCTTAGTCTGTGCTGACGCCTAGCTCAGCCACTAACAGAACTATATCTAATCTAATTAGATTTATTATCGACCCAAATAGCTTCTATTGCTGCCTCAGCTGCAGCAATAATCCGTATTTGTTGTTTATTCGGCAACAGAATCTTGCTCGGAAGATTTCCAGCTCACTGTTCCGTTATTCAAACTATATAGTACCGTTTGCGACTTTTAGTCGTCTTTATCAGTTATAGGAAACTTGCTACAGTGATCTCAGTCACTTCAAGTTCTCCTTCTCCATAGACTAAGACAGCATCCTTAGTTCTCTAAGATACTAATGGATGTTTTTAACATTAATCCAGTGACTATCACTCGGATTGCCCTGTTTGTGAATCCATATGCTCAAAGAGTATGATACACCAGGTGTTGTACATTTTTCAATGTACGGTTTCTAGGAGAGTATTTCGAAAGCCAAGCTTTCACCGATATTCATTTTATGGGAATATCATTTCCAAGAAATGACGTATTATCATTATTTTATAGGACAGCCACTGTCAGTGCGCTCCCACTAACCTTCTTATATATACACTAGAATTGTTTTCGTTTTGAATTAAATCATACATCATTATGATTATATCAAAACGATAATTCCAAGAACCTAATGCTTGCTTCAATCCAATCATGGATCGAATAACAAGCATTATCCAAATGGATTTATCGTGGAAACAGGTAAAAGGTTGAATCGTAATCAACACAATGTTGATAACGATACCTTTCCGTTAAAGCCTTGCTTTATACGTTGGTATGTTGCCAACCATGTATGTCTTCCTAGAAGACTTTTAGTACCATTAGGCACAATGCCTTGTGGTACATCAACTAGTATCCAAACTGGTTGATATACATGGAATCCATTTCGGATTATATTGCACTTTGCCATAATTAGGGAGTTGATATCTTGTATCACTTCCTCATACGTAGTCAGTTGGTATTCCTCAATAAGATTCACATCTTTATAAGGTTAGATCAGAAACCCATACCCCAGGTTGTTTTCCGACTCTGTCTGACTTACGCTGTTCTTGTGTACCCGAAGGTAGTTCCTAAATTCAGATATCTACGGTTAAAACAGCGACTTTCGTCCTGTTTTCAATTCGCAGATAAATCTCAATTGAAGTCAGTATCCTGTTCAAAATAGATTCTGAACATCAATATATATATTTTATGTACCACACTAAGTATCTAAAATCCAATTTTAATACTAGCTGTGAACATAATTATGACAAACATAATGAATTAAGCACTTAAGTTATCATTACATGATCTTCCAAAGATTATGCTCTACTATTTGCTTAACTCTGTGCTTAGGCATAATACGTTATTTTATCAAATAAAATAACTTATTATTTTTCCAGGACCATCCTGAAATTTATTCCCAATTTGAAAATTAAAGTCGTTTAAATACATTTTCACCCAGGATTATGTCTTAAACACTAATCTTTCATTTTTATATCTTGATTCTAATAGTCCAACTATTTAATCAACGATTTGTGGTACTATTTATTATAATGATTATAATAGTCCAACTATATAATCAAATATAATCTAAATTAATTAACCTCAATTACATTGATTACTATAGTCCAACTATAAAATCAACTGTAAACTGAAATTAATTAATTCAAATATATTGATTAATATAATCCAATTATATATAATCAAATATAATACAGTCCAACTGATTATTAAAACAACAATTTAAATATTAGTCCAACTAACATTTAATTTAACGACGAAATAATTTGAATGAGCGCGTATGGCGAGTAATTGAACGAGTATTGCAAATTCAATTCTTGCCTCCCACTATTTTTCGGCGAGCCTCTAACCCTCTGTCGAGTACTCGGGAAACCGTGTTTCCTAGTGGGCTAGGATCCCGTTAAATATCACACAATCTTGACTTTTGCCAACAAATTGTATGATAATTAACTAGGTAGATCTCGAAGATCAATTGGATCTCATCCAATTCCTAGATCCAGTAGGCGGATATCCAAATCCTAAACATATATCTTATATATGCCAATACATCCAATGTATTACCTAACATTTTTCCTCTGAATCAACTAAGCCTTGGCTTTGGCACAACAAACCTAGTGATCCCAGTCAAGCGCGACCCATTGACCATGGAAAGCTTCGTAATCAATGTCGATGGACAAGAAGTGGTCTTGACTTTGGCCAACAAACCACAACTTGGACAAGACACTGATATGGAACAAAGCCTTCGTGATTCAAACACATCTTCGACGGACAAGGGCTTGACTTTGGCCAACAACCCATGCCAATCTCGGATCTTAAGTAAGAATCACTCAATGGAAGGAAAAACTCATGATATTTGATGAGGGTTTTTTGCGTGCAAATTGGCTACCAATTTATTATCTTTGTTAAGGTCTCATCTTCATACGCCCTTAAACATGCATTCTAAACACATAATAAAGCGCATATGAAATAAAATAATAATGATATGCGGATGGATACTTTACATTGATCCTAGATCAAATCTCTCATTTTCTCTCTCAAAAGCTAGCACATGTATTTACTTCTACCCGTTACACTACACTTCTAAAGAAACCTCATTTACATTGAGGGGAATAGGTGAGAAGAGAATACAAAGAGTATAGAGGTGATAAGGCTGGACACGTAGGTCCAATTTAATAAATCAAATTTATTGCAACAATTTCTAAAATTGCCCCACCCGACTAATATCCATCCGATATACATTATTCATGCATCACAACCATGTATTCATACAAGCATGTTATCAATCAATCTAATCCAATTAATTAATCTGATAATTAGTGATCATCCAATGTTCAAACAACGATTTGATTTTTGCTCGAGTCAAACTCGTTTTGCGAATAAGTACTGAAAGTACGAATTCTTGAATTAAATTAAACTACAACATTAAATCCAATTTAACATGTATTTAATACTAATTCACTATTCAATTCCAAATTGAATATTACACTTTAATTAATGAACCTTTACGATTTAAATTCCAAATTTAATCGTTATGGGTCTCAAAGCCCAATTAACATCTAATGTTTATTTAATTAAAGTCCAATGGGCTTTTAATTAATTTCTTAAGGCGTGGACTTTTGGTCAACTGATAACCAAAATCCAATCCGGGAGTTACCCCATAAGCCTTTAAATTAATTTTGGCCCATTAGGCCCAATTAAATAATTAAGGTCCATTAAGTCATAATTGGACTTTATGGATGCGGTTTTCGGCCCAATTGGATCCAACCAAATTGGCCTAAACCTAACTTGGTACAACCAAGCCCAAAAGCCCAATTACAACCTTAAGGGCCAATTTCCAAAATAAGCCCAATTAATTAACTTATAAAATTCCAAATTCCATAATTAATTAACCTAAGTGTAATACACAATTAATTATCCAATTAACATTTCTAAAACATCAATTAGCCTAATTAATCATGCACTTTAACATTAAATAGTGTCCAACACAATTTATTAAAATCAAACCCAATTTACATGCTTTTGTTCTCGGTAATTTGGGGTTTTTACAATCCGATTCGGTTTCAATCCAATTGAATCCACAATCATCATTTCCCAAATCAATTAAACTCATCTAATGAATCAAAATACAAAAAACACAATGAATTTCATATCCAATTGAATTCGGCCAAGCCTACTTTAATTTGGGAAAATTGTTCCAAATCAAAATTCAATCCAATCAAATTTCAATTCAACATTACCCACTTGTTTCAAGTCATCCAATGATCAAACAAACAAAAAATTCACCAAAATATTAGGGTCTCAATTTTCGGCCAACATAAGCAATTTGGGGAAAATTGTTCCAAACTCATTTTCAATCAATCCTCAATTAAACATACTTTAAGCATTCTAAATCATCCAACTTCATCAAACATGCTCAAAATCAAGTTTACCCAAATTTGTCATGCCCAAAATTTGGGGAAAAATGGATCCAACCAAATTTCATGAAATTGATCATGCACAACATCAATTCAACCTCATTCAAGCATACTATACTAAACAATTTAATCAATTGATGCTCAAATTGAGTTTACCCAATTTTGTCAACTTTGGCCTACACAAAAAATTGGGGAAATTTGTTCCAAACACAATTTTTTCAAATTGATCTAATCAATCATTAATTCCATCTCATTTAAGCATACTATAACAAACAATTTCATCAAAACATGCCCAAATTCGTTTTACCCAATTTTAACCCTAACTTTTTCATGCTTGTTCAAGGCTCAAGATATCATTGTTGAGTTCCTAATTACGTCCCAAGAATCATGAAATCAAGCAAGAAAACGCATGAATACACAACATAGGAGGTGCGGAATATACTCACAATGGTCGGTTTTGATGCGAAGAAGAACACAACCCATTTTGCTCCTTGTGTGAGTTCGGTTTTGGCCTCCTTGGACTGCTATCATGCTCGGTTTTGGGTCATCTTCCTCCTTGAAAATTCGGCCATGGATGTCCTCCATTAAAGCTCCAAGCTTTGAGATTCCAAGCTCACAAATTCGTTTCCCTATCACCATAATATAACCCATGTGTGTGTGCTAGCACTAGGTTTCTTTCATGCTTCTCACGCCCAACCAAAATAGGAGAAGAAGAGTGAAGAAATTGGCTCAAAGCCGTGAGCAAGAGAGAGATGAGAGAAGGTTTCATTTTCAAAAACGTAAAAACCCTAATGCTTGGAGAGAGAGAACCGAATTAATTATTTGGGAGAGAGAGAAAAGTTAAATATATATCATTTTTTTTTTTTTATTTCTAAAAGCAAATAAAATAAATATATACCAAACTTTTCAAAAGCAAAAAGTCAAAAGTAAAACATCAATCAATGTTTTCACTTTTACCCATCACTTTTACCTATCCCATCAAGTCACTTTATTAAAGTGACAACATGTCATGTCACATCACTCAAAGTGACAAGTGATTTGACAATTGATGCGACTAGCGATTTGACGCTTGATGTGACTTGCGTGCCGCGCTCGAATTCGAAATACGAATGCGCTCGCAATCACTCTCGGGCTCGGGTTCGCTAATTCCAAATTAACGAATTTTTCCGTCGCGTCGTAATTAAATGATTACGCCTAGCGAAATCACTATTCACGTCGCTAACGAATTAATTTCAAATTAATTCGTTCGCCCGAATTAAAATCTAATTTTAATTCCGCGCCGAAATCCAATTTCATATAATATATCGAATATATTATTTTATCCGATTAATTCTAAATTAATCGTTCTCTTCTCTTTAATTAATATTTTATCCCAGATAAAATATCTTCGTAATTAATCCCAGATTAATTTTTCCTCTCTCTTCGAATTAATCCCAGATTAATTCTATCTCTCTCTTCTAATTAATCCCAGATTAATAAAGTGCGAGTCATACATCATCGGTGAATCTTCGGGAGCGACCCATGAGATCTCCGGATATGTTGGGCAGTAAATACGGTTATCGGACTACCCGAACACGTAAGTACCTCTCGTACTACGTTTGTACCGATTTACAAGACAAGGTTGGGCTTCTAGCAAAGCGCAATGCCTACCCAATTCTCCAGAAATATTCTTACAGGAATATATAGATCTGTATCAAGCGTAGTATACCGTAGTATTGTGTATATCGGCCCAGTATCGGATAGTCACGTGTTAGGGCTGGGGCTGGATAAGTGTCTGCCCCGTCCGAAGCACATGTCGGATGTCTGGTAATTAGTCTCTATAATCAGATATTCATGACCTGGTCATAATATCATGATTGGATGCGCATCACTCAGAGCACTAGTACCGTATCCTGCGTGATATCATCTCCACTATGACTGAAGTGATACTTCCGTCTTGACATCACACCCAATACACTATGACTCTCTGATAAACCCAGAAGTGGTGTACGCAGAACCGGTTAAAGCCCTGTACCCCAAGAACAAAGTCTAACCGATTATCGTAAGTATTAGCGGTGCAAGTCTCAGGTTAAGACCAAATACACCTACCCTGATGTCGGACTCCCATAGACACATAGTCATAATACCAATGGGATTCTGAGGGGTCTATCCAGAGCGAAGCTGTTTCCCGTACCATCGGTGAAACACACCTCCTATCGCACTTGCATAAGTATCCAATACTTAAATATATGACAACTATGCCGTTGTGCCCTCACAACGTGCACAAGTGCAATACTAGCCTATTCCGCATTATCGATGTCCTGTCTCGATAATACTACGACTAGGGATATTTAATGATTTATCCTACGTGGACTGATATTGTCTCATATCATTCTCCGTCCAGGAACAAATCATAGGGACCTCTCATCATTTATATATCTAAGGTGATCTAATCACAAATGATAAGAGTGCAATCTCCTTTGTCACATAGTTAATTTGTACAACAACATCATGATCTGTACAAACGCTATGGGTCATATTATCCAACAGTAATGGTAATCGATATCATCTGATGTTACAAATTCCCCCATAAATATGATTCGTCCTTGAATC
The DNA here is from genome assembly GCA_019454045.1 of Zanthoxylum bungeanum. Lineage (NCBI taxonomy): Eukaryota > Viridiplantae > Streptophyta > Magnoliopsida > Sapindales > Rutaceae > Zanthoxylum > Zanthoxylum bungeanum. The sequence continues at coordinate 72,849 of SKCR01043374.1, read as the reverse complement.
CCTTCTGATGGTGAACTTCTTACAACCGTCTTGGTTTGAAGGTATCTGGTTTCTGTTACTTTATCTTCCTTTTCTTGCTTTCTACTATTCTGCTCAAGAACTCAATACTATGATTTCTAGGAATCTCTTATATTGGTACACTCTATCGATTCTTATCTTAGTATCTGATTTATGTACAATATATCTCTTGTCATGCTTTCACATTCTACTCCAAGGTTCGTGGGCTCTAATGAATAATTCCTTGGATTCTTGACTGAGATATAATTCCTCGTTCTCATTCCATGAAACTTCTACTGAGTACATATGATATCGTCAGACTATAATTATTTCCAAGCATCAAAGAAACCTCATTTCTAGCTTCTAGTTTATGCTCAACATTCTCCAACCCTATTCTCTACATGAGCTATTAGTTCTTAAATTGGCACTATCTTTGTGGCCAGTCGTCACATACACCTCAGTTTCACTCATATTTGAAACGTCTTATATCTCTTGCCATGACAACTTAACTCTTAAATATCACTTGGAACTTCTGTTACCCTTTACGGTTAATGTATCACTATTGTATTTTCTTCTTAGCTGGTACTTTTGAATCCTTAGAAGCACTAGTGCTTTCTATAGTTAGGATTTTTCTTATCCTACTCCCATTCTGGGTGTAAATGTATAAAAGAAATAACCTTACTAGGTACTTCCTTACTGCCATATACTCGTTCTGATTCTAGCTTTATTTCTCATAATTTAGCTATTTAACTCTCTATTTTCCCTTCACTAAGCTTCAACTGCTTATCGGTTCATCTTCAAGTTCTCTTATCTTTTCTTATCTGTGAGTTTAGGAATTAATAGCCCATGAGCAATTTCACCATGTACTTCTAGCTTACTATTATTGTCCATCAATGGCTCTTATATTCAGAGTATTAATCATAAACAGATTCTCTGGTGGCCCTTCTTAATTGGCTAAAGCCTGTGGAACAAGGTGCTTATATTAAGTCTAACTGTACGTGCACTTGTGCTTAAACCGTATTCCCTGTTATTGACTTTGACGCCGGCCATTCGGTCCTGGCTAGAGTTCATGCTTTTTTTTCTTACTTTACTTTCGTTGTTACTAAAAATCCGGTTGCTGTCTTTCACACCAACTTGTTCTCCATACCCGGTTTTATTTTAGAATATCTCCATTTATATTGTTTCCATAGTCGTGCTCTATCAAGGGTCGTTAATTAGATATATACAAATATACACTACTTGTAAATTTCACCTTTATTTGATGACGGTTTACGTAAATTATACTTTGATAACTCACCCACTGCACTAAATGCAGCATTGTAGTGTGTAAGATAATTATGACCCATAGCGTCACTATTTGTAAAAGACATTGTGGTTTTTGTACAAATTAACTATGTGACAAAGGAAATTTCTATTGTATCATTTTGTAATTAGATTACTTGAATATATAAATGATAAAAGTCCTTATGATTAGTTCCGGATTAATAAGATATGAGACAGTTGTAGGCACTGCATTTTTGCATATAAATCCCGATGATGAGTCTCATTTGGAGGCACTACCTTTTAAGTCGCGGAAGCCGCGGGAAACGGACGTCGAAAGGGAAAAGATGGAAATCAGTACTTTGTTTAGCTTCGGGCTCGCTGGTGGACCGCCGTTTTAAAAGCACCTTTATCCTAAAAAACCCGCAAACACTTAACCTTGGCCCAAACCCCACATCTAGCCCACACACACACCAAGCCCACCATCAAAAGCCAACCAAACCCACCAACCAAAGACCACACGCCCAAGCCTTGGCCCACACGCCCAAGCCCACTTAAGACACATCCAATTAATTAAATATGTATTTAACACATGTGTAATTAAATAAACAAATAAAATCTAAATAATCACCTACCAAACAATAAAAATACTTACACAAATTAAAGAAATTGCATGCCTAATTAAGATAAATCAAATATATTATCTTCCTAATTTGAACCAATCTTGTCTCCAATCAATCTTAGGTTTTCCTTACATGACACTAAATCATATCCCTTTTTAATTAGCCATATCCCTTTCCTTGTCAAGCCTAGCCTTTGTCTATAAAAGAAACCCAAAACCAAGACACTCATTCCCCTTTCACATGGCAACACAATAAAAAAATACAAACCCTAATCACACTCTCTCTCTCGTCCATCCTCTTCTCACTCTCTCCTCTCACACGGTAAAAATAACAAACTATAAACCCTTAATTCACTGCCCGTCTCACCAAGGAATCACCTGCACACTGACCTGCCTTCACCTAGCCACATGTTGAAATCACAAACTCACGCCCACCTGCCCTAAAACACGTCCCCAAGTCACTCACAAAACCTGCCATTCACGCACTCAAAACCTTCATCACTCTCCACTTCATCATCACTCAACGCCAAAGCCACAAATACTCCTAACGCATATTGCACACACAGCCCACGTAACAAGCACCCAAAGTCACGCACACTCAGCAACCAAAATTGATCACTTAGCAGCCACACACAAACCATCAGCCCTGCACGCCACCTAGCAGCAATAAAGCCTCACGACACAACCCTCACATTGTCTCACAAACACACATCAACCACCTAGCCCACTCACAAATCAAAACCAAAAGCCACACAGCCATGACCACCTGCACATGAAACCTAGGCCACCCTACACGTCCACGGCGCAACAAACAACAACTCACCTTCAAAGCAACCCAGTTCATGTACTCAGCAAATCGAGTGAATAAATCACACTCACTATTATGTCCTATGTACCGCAAGTTTAACCCTTAAAAACACCCCCAAAACAGTCCCCGAAACTGCCCAAAACAGTCCATTAACACACCTGAAACAGTGACCATAATACAGCAGCAAAGCAGCAGCGAAACGGAGCAAAAACAGTAGCTTGAGCAGTGAAACAGCGAGGAAAAATGCAAACCAGTGAACCAGAAAAGTTGAGGAGCTTTAACCCTTCCGATCTCCGTGAAATGCAAGTCCGAAAGTCGACGAAAAATGTTAGACTTGAGGGTATTTTTCACATCCATTTTCAGTTGTATTTTTATTATTTATTGACTTTCTTTGCATGATTATTATGGAGTGATGCATGTTGTGGCCTTTGAATAGATAAAAAAATGCATGTATTGTGAAATGGTGTATGTTGTGGCCCTTGAATAAAATGAAAAGTATGTCGCCTCTCGTGGTATATAGGATGGAAACCCGGACATAAATTTCATAGCTGATTCCGAATGGACGGTAGTATGATCTGTACTCGGGATACAACTCCACGTACCACTTGAGTAAACGTCACATATTTTGTTTTATGTTGTTTTGATTTGTTTATTATTTGCTACTTGATTTCCGCATGTTATTTGTTTAAGTAATGATGTGATCGAGCGCATGGGCTTAGTAAGTTGGATTAAAGGTCCCCTATTTTGAGGGGTAAAAATCCTTTACCATGATGCTTTGTCGCGCCGATTGATGTATATTCGGTTGAATGTAATATGTGTTCAATCGGGTATACGAAGTCCGATGCTGTTGTCTTTATTTTTTTTATGCATAATGTGATCGAGCGCATGGGCTTAGCAAGTTAGATTAAAGGTCCCCTATTTTGAGGGGTTAAAACCCTTTACCACGATGCTTTGCCGCGCCGATTGATGTATATTCGGTTGAATGTAAGATGTGTTCAATCGGGTATACGAAGGCCGATATTATTGTCTTTATTTTTTATATGCATTATGTGATCGAGCGCATGGGTTTAGTAAGTTGGATTAAAGGTCCCCTATTTTGAGGGGTTAAAACCCTTTAACCACGATGTTTTGTGCCGCGCCGATTGATGTATATTCGGTTGAATGTAAGATACGTTCAATCGGGTATACGAAGTCCGATATTTTTGTTGGGGTTGGTGCTCAGAGCGCCAATTCCCGGTTGTATTTCTGTTAAATACTTCTGTAAAACATTATTATTATGAATAATATATGCAGTTTCTATAATATAATCTATTCTTTTTATATGGTAAAGACGTAATGGCCCTAGAATGATTAGTCATGATACAGTTGCAAAAGCGTCGCAACGGACATTGAGATGTATCATGACGTTGTCATTCTCAGACAGTTCCTGGTCAAGATTTACACTAGTTGGTCAGTATAGTAAACCCGTTGAGACCGTACATGTCGTATACTGGAATATATGATTCCAATGGTTTCTCAATGAAACCATTAGTCTTGGAGACTAGTATAGACGTGTAGGTGTTTATAGCGGATAAACACTGAACGACTCACCGAAGATTCTTAATGGATGGTAAACCAGCGTCAATAAGAATCTTCTTGGGTTGAGTAGCACTTGTGATTCTTAGACTTGAGATGCCATTGTGGGCACATGAGACATCTCTTCTACACTTAGACGGCAGTCACGTCACCGATCTATTTAGATCAGACCTCCGCCTGTTTGTTGGGTGTAGATAGATCCTCAGGGTGTCCTATGTGTGTCAAGATAGGATCTGTCAGTTCTGTGTACCAGAGCATAGGTAGTCCATATGATTAGCAATCAGATAAAACCATGGGCCGTGGTAAAGTTTAGAAGCTAGTTCTAAACATTCTTTTGAGATTGCTAATAGAATAGTCGACTAGATAATCCCGATAGAGATTTGACGTTTACATCTATATCTCTGGGATTTATCCGGATACCTGTGACGGAGGAATTATACATTTGCCATGACCTCGACCTGTATGGTCAGCGAGATTATCCGTGATCGTCATAATCTACGGTGGATAGATTATGGACACGAAATTTGATTTCGTGACGGATTACCTGAACCTAGAGAGTCTCAATAATGAAACATACTCGTTGAGCACTAGAGCAACATAAATAAATAATATTGATTATTTATAAAATCGTTTAATGGTTAAACGCAAGATACATGCTAAAGAGACTAGATAGTCATTTCCTTAATTATTGTGTATTTACATTAATACTTGATTATTTAAATACACATTAATTAATAGTCAAAATGAGTTATTTGACTTATTTCCTAAATGAATATATGTTTTTAATATTTTTAATTAATATTATACATATATTTAATATATTTGTATTTGATTAATTAATTAATTATTTAATTGTTAAATGATTAAATTAATTAAAATATAAATATCTTACATTAGGATATTTAAATTAAATGACATTAGTTGCATTTGTTGACCAAAATAAATATCTAATAAAGTTGTTTATAAGATATTTGTCCAAGTTGACCAAATGATTTTGAAATGAAATTGAAATTAATTTTCCTTGTTTTTGTCTTTGGTATTTTCGGCCATAGGCCAAATGAAACAAGTATAAATTGATTTTCATTTCATGATACACTTAACCTAATATACACATTTCACCAAAAGAAAACACCATTAAAGAAACCTTGAAGAAGCTTGAGAAAGAAAAGAAAACCAAGGAAAGCTTGTTTTTAGTAAGTTTTCTCCACTTACTATTAGTAAGGAAAATGTTCCTTAGGATCTAGGCTTCCATATATGATTCCTTAGGTTATTTCTTTCTTTGTTCTTTGTGTTTTTGTTGATGGAAAGCTTTGGTGAAATTGTAAAGTATGTATGATGATGGAAGTTTGTAACTAGTGTAGTTGTAAACATTCTTTCACGGTTTTGGAAACCATGTTGCTATTCTAGAGTTGTTGACCCACTCTTAAATGACCTAGATTTGATCTTGATTTGTTTCATTGTGTTGAGACTTGAATTGGATGAAAGATTGATGATTGAAACATTTGATTTAATGTAAATGGCCTAATTTGCCAATTTGTGGAAATTGAAAAATTAGGGTTCATAACCTATTTTAAATTTGGGGGTTTTGAGATATGTTGTTCATTAGGATTGTGTATATGATGCATATAAGTTTCATGTTGATTGGATTACATTTGGATGTGTTTTGAAGCATGAAATGACTAAAGGCACAAATGCCCCAAATTGAAGCATTCGGCAAGAAATTAATTTTTGAATTTTTGGTTGCTTTTGTGTTTTGATGTTTTGAACATGCTAAGTTCATCTTAGAAATGATTTAGAATCATTCAAAATTGATTAGATCAATTTTGGACTAAAATGGACAAAATACCATATAAGGGTAATTTGGTAATTTCACTTGAATTTGATTCATTTGAAATTTTATTTCATAATTTGATTATTGGAATATTAAATAAATATGTTTATTTAATTAATCCGAGAAAAAAGTTTGAAATCTGAAAATCTGATTTCACCGCTTTCGCTGTGTTACCGGACTTACCCCCCTAAATAACCCTTTCAATTTTTGTCTTTAATTCTATATGCATTGTGTTATTAGCGCATGGCTTAGTAAGTGCGATTAAATGTCCCTCTATTTTGAGAGGTTAAATCCTTTACCACGATGCTTCGCCGCGCCGGATGATGTATATTCGGTGAATGTGAGATATGTTCAATCAGGTATACGAAGTTCGATATGGTTTTCTTTATTTTTATATGCATTATGATTGATGCGCATGGGCTTAGTAAGTTGGATTAAAGGTCCTCCATTTCGAGGGGTTAAAGAACCTTAATCACGATACTTTCGCCGCACCTTTCATTTCGTTATTCTCTTTTCTTTGTATGTGTCTCTCTTGCATAATCATGCATCATGTTGCACTGCGCATGGGCTTAGTAAGTCGGATTAAAGGTCCTCCATTTGGGGGGATAAAAAGCCTATGGTCTACCTTTACCATGATACTTTGCCGCGCCTTTTAGCCCGTTATTTATTAGGTGTCATCTATTCATCCGTTCATGTATGTGTCATGTTGTTTACTTGCATTTTGGAGGTCACTACTGTAACCCCGTTCAAACGCATTTCAAAATGCCGCACGAATGTATATTTTATGTCTGGTCCCGTTCGAACGCGTTATCAAATGCTATACGAACGCGAACCTTCTGTTTACCTTTCGAACGCGTTTACGAACGCTACACGAACGCGAATACACTGAACTAAGTCATTTTCATCACATGTCATGCATAATTGTTTCTTAGGTGATTTCTATTATATCATGTAATCAATCACATTATTTTATCCTTGCGTTTATCTGTTTGATGTGTTCATGAGATGGTATTCAAGCATGATTTAGCTATTTGGTTGTTCATTTTCAGCATGATTAGTCATTTATTTTGCTTTGGAATTTGCATTATGTCTAGGTTGTTCTTTGTTTTCCGCATTATATGATCGAAGTATGTTCATGAGATTGCCGTGTGTCTATTGCATGTTCGTCGTTATGATGATTACTTTCATGCATGAGAACTTAAAGGTAGAATACTCTTGAAATATGTTGCTTAGGCTTGGTTAAAATTATTGCACAAATCCTTTCATTACAAGTGACAGAAGTAAGGGACCATTTCAAACCCAACGGTTTAGGTCTTCCCTTGCGAGGGGTGAGTGCGGCCTTAAATCTCATTTTCCCGGTTCACACCGGGTGGCGACTCCATTATTCTCCGGTTAGTCCCCCGCGGGCTACTCTGTACTCCCAACTAGGCCACGAGCCAGAACAGCATGTGTCGCCCAGTTTCTATGTTCCCACAACAGTATCAATCCATAAAGGTTTAATCATTAATATCTCTCTAGTCGTAATATTATCGAGACTGGACATCGATAATGCAGAATAGACTAGTATGCACTTGTGCGTGTTATGGAAGCGTAACAGCATAGTTCTCATATATTTAACTATTGGATACTTATGCAAGTGTGATAGGAGGTTGTGTTTACAGATGGTCAGGAAACAGTTTCGCTCTCCATAGACCCTTCGGAATCCCATTGGTAGTATGACTATGTGTCTATGGGAATCCGAATCAGGGTAGGTTTATTTGGTCTTAACTTGAGACTTGCATCGCTAATACTTGCGAAAATTAATACGCTTTGGTTTTGATCGTCCGGGGCTTTAACAGGTTCTGTGTACTCCTCTTCTAGTTTTATTGAGAATCGTAGTGTATTGGATGTGATGTCAAGATGGAAGTATCACTTCAGTCATATGGAGATGATGATCACGCAGGGATACAGAACTAGTACTCTATTATGTTGCAACTATCGGGATAATATGACAAGGTCATGATTATCCGATTAAAGAGACTAGTTGCTTGTGATCCGATATATGCTTCGTACGGGGCAGACACTATTCTAGCCTCAGGCCTTGCATGTGACATCCGATACTGGATCACAATACGTAATTCTACGCATACTACGCCTGTTATAGATTATATATTCCTTAAAGAATATTTCTGGAGAATTGGGTAGGCACAGTGCTTTGCTAGAAGCCAAGCATGTCTTGTAAATCGGTAAGAACGTGGTACGAGGTACGCACATATTCGGATAGTCTGACGACCAAATTTCCTGCCAACATATCCAGGGATCTCATGGATCGCTTCCCGAATGTTGGACAAAATGACCCATAGCGTCACTATTTGCATAGATAATTGTGTTGTTGTAGCAAATTAACTATGTGACAAGGAAATTGCACTCTCATCATTTGTGATTAGATCACCATAGATATATAAATGAAGAGAGGTCCCTATGATTAGTTCCTGGATTGAGAATGATATGAGACAGTATCAATCCCCGAAGGATTAATCATTAAATATCCCTAGCCGGAGTATTATCGAGACTGGACTCGATAATGCGGAATAGGATATTGTGAGGGCACAACGGCATAGTTCTCATATATATAAGTATTGGATACTTATGCAAGTGCGATAGGAGGTTGTGTTTTCACCGATGGTACGGGAAACAGCTTCGCTCTGGATAGACCCCTCGAATCCCATTGGTATTATGACTATGTGTCTATGGGAGGCCGAAATCAGGGTAGGTGTGTATGGTCTTAACCTGAGACTTACATCGCTAATACTTGCGACATCGGTAGACTTTGGTCTTGGTGGTACAAGGCTTTAACCGGTTCTGCGCACACCACTTCTGGTTTATCAGAAAGTCGTAGTGTATTGGGTGTGATGTCAAGACGGAAGTATCACTTCAGTCATAGTGGAGATGATGTCATGCAGGATACGGTATTAGTGCTCTTAAGTGTTGCGCAACCATCGGGATGTTATGACTAGGTCATGCATATCCGATTATAGAGACTAGTTACCAGACATCCGACATGTGCTTCGGACGGGGCAGACACTATCCAGCCCCAGCCCTAGCAACGTGACTATCCGATACTGGGCCGATATGCACAATACTACTACGGTAACTATGCTTGATACAGATCTATATATTCCTGTAAGAATATTTCTGGAGAATTGGGTAGGCATGGCGCTTTGCTAGAAGCCAACCTTGTCTTGTAAATCGGTATAAACGTAGTACGAGGTACTTACGTGTTCGGATAGTCCGACGACCGTATTTACTGCCAACATATCCGGAGATCTCATGGGTCGGTTCCTGAAGATTCACCGATGACGTATGACTCGCACTTTAATTAATCTGGGATTAATTCGATGAGAGAGAAAATTAATCTGGGATTAATTACGGAGATATTTTATCTCGGATAAAATATCGTTAAAGAGAGAGAACGATTAATTTGGAATTAATCGATAAATTAATATATTCGTTATATTATAATGAAATTAGATTTCGACGCAGAATTGAAATTAGATTTTAATTCGGGCGAACGAATTAATTTGGAATTAATTCGTTAGCGACGTGAATAGTGAATTCGCTAGGCGTAATCATTTAATTACGACGCAACGGAAAATTCGTTAATTTTGAATTATCGAACCCGACCCGGGATTGTTTTGCGAGCGCATTCGCATTTCGAATTCGAGTGCGGCACGCAAGTCAAATCAGCGTCAAATCGTAAATCACATCAAGCGTCAAATCATGTCACTTTGAGTGATGTGACATTGAGTGATTGATGTGAATTGATTTGAGGTGATAGACAAGCATTTAATGCTTTGCTTTTTGAAATAGAAAAAGTAAATGGTTTATTAATATTTTTTTGGAAATTATATAAACCTTTTACAATTTTTATTTTCAAATTCATTCTCTCTCTCTCTTTTTACGGTTTCTTATGAAACCCTTTTCCCTCTCTTTTCTTCTTCTTCTTCTCCTTCCTCACGTTTGGAACCGTTTCATCTTCTCAAAATTTCTGGTTTGACCGAATAAAAAGGAAGCAAAGGAAGAAGACTTAGTGCTAGCACACCATGAGTGATTCAAAGGTGATAGGGAGTGAGTTCGTGAGCTTGGAAGCTTGAAGCTTGGAGCTTCAATGGTGTCTCCCATGGCCAACCAGTCACACCGTGCAGCCTCATGTCGACCACCACACGCGCAGCTCACTGCCGAGCAAGGGAGAGCAGTTCGCACTCCATCTTTGTTGCATCTCTACCGATCAATGTGAGTATTCCGCACCTCCTTTGATATGTATTCAACTCGTTTATTGCATGATTTATGATCTTTGGGACTTGATTGAAACTCAACAATGGTATCTTGAGCCATTTGTGCATAAAACGTTTTTAGGGTTCTTGAGCAAAATTTGGGGCTTTTTGATTTAAGCATGATTTTGACAAATTGTTTGTTTAAGAATGTTTTGTATATGAATACTTAGAGTTATATGTAATCAATTTGAAGAAAAATTAATTGGATTGATTTTCCCAATTTGCTTATTGTTGGCCAAAAACTTTAATTTGGTAAACTTGATTTTGAGCATGTTTAATGAAATTGGATAATTAGAATGCTTAAATGTTGTTTAATTGATGATTGATTAGATCAATTTGATGAAAAGTGTTTGGAACAATTTTCCCCATTTGCTTGTGATGGCCGAAAATATGAACCCTAATATTGTCTTGGATTTTTGATTTTTTTGTTCATTGGATGACTTGCAAATCATTTGGGGATGTTGAATTTATGTTTAATTTGATTCAATTGGATTGAATTTGATTTGGGCATAATTTCCCTCTTTGGCCCGACACTTGAAGCATGAAATTGGGTTTGATTTGATCAAATTATGTTGGACATGATTCATTGATGTTAAGCATGATTAATTGGACAAATTTAGTGTTTTGGAAACTTTGATTTGGGTAATTAATAATGCTATACACTTTAGGTAATTTAATTGGAAAATTTGGAATTTTTGAAATTAAATTATTGGGCCTTAAAATTGGATTTGGGCTTTTAAAGTGTTATTGGGTTTATTGGACTTTGTTGTACAAAGTTGGTTTAAGGCCAATTTGGTTGGATCCATTAGGCCCAAAACCGCTTCCAAAAGGCCCAAATGCGACTAATGAACCTTTAACGTTTAATTGGGCCTAATGGCCCTAAATTAATTTATGGGCTTATGGGGTAACTCCCGGATTGGATTTTGGTTATTCGGTTTGACCCGAGTTGACCAAAAGTCCACGCCTCAGAAAATTAATTAAAAGCCCATTAGACTTTAATTAAATTAACATTGGATATTAATCGGGCTTTGAGACCCGTAACGATAAATTTGGAATTTAAGTCGTAAAGGTTTATTTTATAAAGTGTAATATTTATTTGGAATTAAATAATGAATTAGAATTAAATACGTATTAAATTGGAATTTAATCATGTAATTTAATTTTATTTGAGAAATCGTACTTTGAGTACGTTGTTCGCAATACGTTTGGACTCGAACAAAATCAAATCGTTGTTTGAACATTGGATGATCACTAATTATCAGATTAATTAATTTGATTAGATTGATTGATAACATGCTTGTATGATACATGGTGTATGATGTTTGAATAATGTATATCGGATGGATATTAGTCGGGTGGGGCGATATTGGAAATTGTTGTAATAAATTTGATTTATTAATTGGACCTGCGAGTCCAGCCTTATCACCTCCTATTCTTTGTATTCTCTTCTCACCTATTCCCCCTCAATGTAAATGAGGTTTCTTTAGAAGTGTAGTGTAACGGGTAGAGAATATTTGTGCTAGCGGGAGAGAGAAAGTGAGAGATTTGATCTAGGATCAATGTGTAAAATATCCATCCGCATATCATTATTATTTTATCATATGCGCTTTATTATGTATTTAGAATGCATGTTTAAGGGTGTATGATGATGAGACCTTAACAAAGATAATTAATTGGTAGCCAATTTGCAACGAAAAACCTCATCAAATATCATGTGTTTTTTCCTTCCATTGAGTGATTCTTGCTCAAGATCCTAGATTGGCATGGTTGTTGGCCAAAGTCAAGCTCTTGTCCGTCGAAGATGTGTTTGAATCACGAGGCTTTGTTCCATATTGGTGTATTGTCCAAGTTGTGGTTTGTTGGCCAAAGTCAAGACACTTCTTGTCCACGACATTGATTACGAAGCTTCCATGGTCAATGGGTCCGCGCTTGACTGGGATCACTAGGTTTGTTGTGCCAAGCCAAGGCCTAGTTGATTCAGAGAAAAAGGTTAGGGTATATATTCGATATATAGGCATATATAAGATATATGTTTAGGACTTGGATGTCCACCTACTGGATCTAGGAATTGGATTGGATCCAATTGATCTTAGAGATCTACTAGTTAATTATCATACAATTGTTGGCCAAAGTCAGATTGTGTGATATTTAACGGGATCCTAGCCCACTAGGAAACACGTTTCCCGAGTACTCGACAGAGGGTTGGAGGCTCGCCGAAAAATAGTGGGAGGCAAGAATTGAATTTGCAATATTCGTTCAATTACTCGCCATACGCGCTCATTCAAATTATTTCGTCGTAATATTAAATGTTAGTTGGACTAATATTTAAATTGTTTGTTTTAATAAACAGTTGGACTGTATTATATTTGATTAGATAAATTGGATTATATTAATCAATATATTTGAATTAATTAATTTTAGTTTACAGTTGATTTATAATTGGATTATAGTATCAATGTAATTGAGGTTAATTAATTTAGATATATGTGATTATATAGTTGGACTATTATAATCATTATAATAAATTAGTACACAAATCGTGATAAATAGTTGGACTATTAGAATCAAGATATAAATGAAATTAATGTTTAAGACATAATCCTGGGTGAAAATGTATTTAAACGACTTTAACTTTCAAATTGGGATAAATAATAGGTTTACTTTATTTGATAAAATAACTTATTATACCTTAAGCCCAAAATTAAGCAAAATAGTAGAGCATAAAATCTTTGAAGATTTATGTGATGATGACTTTAGTGCTTAATTTAATATACTTGTCATAAATCTAATTTTAGATTTAAGAAGTATTAAAATTGCAATTTATAATTCTTGGAGAATTAATTGACTATTCTAGAGGAGATAAAGTCAAAGTTTGCAATTGGGCATGTCAGCACGAGGTGCACATCGTTTCGATATTCTAAAAACCCAAGGCTTGGCCTAAGGGTCCTAAATATTGAAAAGATAATTGACATATACCAAAGTGACTACCATTTGGATATGGCAGACACGAAGGAATTAAAGAAAGGGCGAGGCTCTAACTTTAAAAATATTTGTCAAAGTTATGTTCACCACTAGTAATGAAATTGGATTTTAAATACTTAGTGTGTACTAAAATATATGTATTGATGTTCAGAATCCGCTATGAGCTGGATACTGACTTCAAGCCGAGATTTCTCTGCGAATCGGAAACGGGACGAAAGTCGATGTTTCGACCGTAGATACCTAAGTTTAGGAACTACCATTTGGGTGTGTACTTAAATTAGGAACTGTTATAATGTAACTAGTTTGACTAGAGACATTATCTCTATATCAATGTTTAATCCGTTACAGATAAAACCTTTATATTATAGAACACTAAGTGTTTTATTATATAAAGATGATACGAGATAAATACATTAGATGTAAATAACAGAATTTATATTTTGAATATAAATAAAATCTCAAACATATAAATGACAAATAAATAGCTCAAATTGATTTGATCAATAGAGACTTATTGGGTGGCATTGTTGTCTAGGACACAATTTACGAGACTCGTATATCCCCACTTTTGAAGAGTGGTACTAGGACGATTTGACTATTCAAATAAGGTCTGCGAATCTAGTTATTAGGTAAAGTACCTAAATACTATTTAATTGGTAATAGTATAATGGCCACCGACTGTAGCCCATTCATGGTGAAGTAGTGAGCCCATATCTAGCTAGGCTAGATGTGAACATGAATATTTCGTGACCTTAAACGTATATGGCATCACGTTATGGTTATGGTTTCTTTTGAAGAACACAAATCGGAAACTTTTAGAGTTTCGACACGAAATAGACAAACAGATCGGCTATAGTATTTACCGTCACGGTAAGACCATAATGGGAAAATACTAAGCAATAAGTTTCTTATATACTTGAAAGAGTATAGTATTCTTTCAAATGGGGACTCCTCTCGGAACACGTCAAAGTGACGGTGTGTCTGAACGGATTAACCGAATCATGTTAGACATGATAGAGCTATCATGAGTCGCTCTGAGCTACCATTTCCTTCAACGGATAAGTTTTAACAGTGCAATAACTTATTTAGAATAAGGTTCCATATAAATCTGTTTGACAGATGTTCATATAGGGATATGAACAGGGAAGAAACGAGGTTTCTCATTCTGATATTTGGGTATGGCCAGGCATAACGTTTGGATGATACCAAACTAAGGGAAACCATAAGTATAGTACTTATAAATCTCACATGAGAACAATGTGATTGTGCTCACCATTCGGTTTTTCCTGAGAGGAATACAGAACATGCAAGTGGGGTAAGTGGGAGGAAGTGAAACTCATGAAAATCGAGGTAATATTGTTCAAGGCACCGAATCCTTAATGGAACTCCAATAGTTCATCAAGGATGAAACTATAACCATTAATCTTCGAATACACAAGAACCACGTAAGTCGGAGAGAGTCAGAAAACAACCTGGGGTTGGGTTTCTGATCTAACCTCATAAAGATGTCAATCTTATGAAGGTATATCCACCGACTACGTTTTGAGGAAGTGATACGAGGTATCGACTCCCTATTATGGCAAAGTGCCATGAATCCGAAATGGATTCCATATATAACACTATTTTGGATACTAGTTGTTGTACCACAAGGCATTGTGCATATTGGTACATTAAACGTCTTCAAGGAAGACATACATGGAAGGCAACATACCAACGTACAAAGCTGGGCTTTTGACGGAAAGGTATCGTTATCAACATTGTGTTAATAACGGTTCAACCTTTTACCTGTTGCCATGGTAAATACATTTTGAAGATGCTTGTTGATAACTGCATATTTCATTTATGAAATGTGTCAGTTGCAGATCAAAATCGCTTTCCTGAAAAGGAAACCTTTTGGAGGATGCTTACAACATCGTGACGATTTTGTATAACCGACAACCAAGGTTTGCGGGTTATTCGATCCATGTTTGGATTGAAACAAGCATAAAGTTCTTGGAACTGACGTTTTGAAATAATCATAATGGTTTATGATTTGACTCAAAACGAAATAATTCTTGTGTATATAAGGAGGTTAGTGGGAGGGCACTGACAATGAAATTCCATAAAGCAATTGATGAAAGCTTGGCTTTCATAGATATTCTTTCATAGAAATTCTCCGTAGAATTCTGGGGAGTAACAACCTTATTCAAGGAATAAAGATCTACAGGGATAGATTTGGAGTTGTTAACACTCTCTGGGAAATTGTACATTTAAAATGTACTTGATATGGTGTCTCATACGCTTTGAGCATATGGAGTCACAATCGGGTCAATCCAAGTGATAGTCATTGGATTGAAGTTAAGGACATCTATTAGTATCTTAGAGAACTAAAGATGCTGTCTTAAATAATGGAGCAGGAGAACTTGAAGTGACTAGGATCACTGCTGCAAGTTTCCAAACCGGTAAATACTACTGCGGTACTATAAAGTTTGAATAACGGGATAGTGATCTGGAAATCTTCCGAGCAAGATAACTGTTGCCGAATAAACAACAAATGCGGATTATTGCTGCAGCTGAGGCAGCAATAGAAGCCATTTGGATCGAAAATAAATCTAATTAGATTAGATATAGTTCTTTTAGCAGCTGAGCTAGGCGTCAGCACAGGCTAAGGAATTAAAGGTCCCATCGACGATCCAAATATATACTTCTATATCATCTGATTCGTTCGGATCATACATCGTGGCGATGTGATGATCGTGTAAATCGCGTCAGACGATAATTAAGCAAATCCGCTGACGAAAACCTTTCCTCAGCAATTTGAGCGAACCGTACATAGTTCGGGTGTGGGACACTTGAGTGACTGGCTATGTGCCAAGTGGGAGATTGTTGGACAAAATGACCCATAGCGTCACTATTTGCACAGATCATTGTGTTGTTGTAGCAAATTAACTATGTGACAAGGAAATTGCACTCTCATCATTTGTGATTAGATCACCATAGATATAAATGAAGAGAGGTCCCTATGATTAGTTCCTGGATTGAGAATGATATGAGACAGTATCAATCCCCGAAGGATTAATCATTAAATATCCCTAGCCGGAGTATTATCGAGACTGGACATCGATAATGCGGAATAGGATATTGTGAGGGCACAACGGCATAGTTCTCATATATATAAGTATTGGATACTTATGCAAGTGCGATAGGAGGTTGTGTTTCACCGATGGTACGGGAAACAGCTTCGCTCTGGATAGACCCCTCGGAATCCCATTGGTATTATGACTATGTGTCTATAGGAGGCCGAAATCAGGGTAGGTGTGTATGGTCTTAACCTGAGACTTACATCGCTAATACTTGCGACAATCGGTAGACTTTGGTCTTGGTGGTACAGGGCTTTAACCGGTTCTACGTACACCACTTCTGGGTTTATCAGAAAGTCGTAGTGTATTGGGTGTGATGTCAAGATGGAAGTATCACTTCAGTCATAGTGGAGATGTTGTCATGCAGGATACGGTATTAGTGCTCTTAAGTGTTGCGCAACCATCGGATGTTATGACTAGGTCATGCATATCCGATTATAGAGACTAATTACCAGACATCCGACATGTGCTTCGGACGGGGCAGACACTTATCCAGCCCCAGCCCTAGCACGTGACTATCTGATACTGGGCCGATATGCACAATACTACGGTATACTACGCTTGATACAGATCTATATATTCCTGTAAGAATATTTCTGGAGAATTGGGTAGGCATGGCGCTTTGCTAGAAGCCAACCTTGTCTTGTAAATCGGTATAAAGGTAGTACGAGGTACTTACGTGTTCGGATAGTCCGACGACCGTATTTACTGCCAACATATCCGGAGATCTCATGGGTCGGTTCCTGAAGATTCACCGATGACGTATGACTCGCACTTTAATTAATCTGGGATTAATTCGATGAGAGAGAAAATTAATCTGGGATTAATTACGGAGATATTTTATCTCGGATAAAATATCGTTAAAGAGAGAGACGATTAATTTGGAATTAATCGATAAATTAATATATTCGATATATTATAACGAAATTAGATTTCGACGCAGACCCTCTTACAGCAACCTCGTCCGTTCAGTCGACCCTCATCACATAATTCCACCTCAAATGATTTAGATTCATCCACACCCAATCGCAGTTCTTCTACCAAGGTTGGCGAAATGAAGGAGTGAGAGGCCCCACTGTCGATCAGTATCACCACTTCCCGACCTTTCACTGACCCCAATAATCTCATGGTCTTCCCTGCTGGGGCAAATCCCAACAATGACTTCATAGATATCATCAAAATTTGCTCATCTTCCTTCTCTCGTCCCCACTTAAAATTGGTTACGCCTATTCCTACTGCCGTCAGCGACGCTTCTGGTGAGGCGTGTCGAGCTGGAATGTGGAGGTCGGGTTCCTCGGTCACTAAACTCAGATGACTGAATTTGCTTTCAAGCTGCTGAACCTCTCGATTCTTCTCTCTGTGACTCATCGTGTCCTCCAATTCTTCACTATGCTTCTCTTCTTCAACAATCATAAGCTTCAGATTCTTGTTCGTGCATACATGGCCCTGAAAGAACCTGCCATTGCACTTAAAACACAAGTTGTTCATGCACGTGAATAGTGAATTCGCTAGGCGTAATCATTTAATTACGACGCAATGGAAAATTCGTTAATTTAGAATTAGCGAACCCGAGCCGGGATTTTTTGCGAGCGCATTCGCATTCGAATTCGAGTGCGGCACGCAAGTCAAATCAAGCGTCAATCGCAAATCACATCAAGCGTCAAATCACATGTCACTTGAGTGATGTGACATTTGAGTGATTGATGTGAATTGATTTGAGGTGATAGACAAGCATTTAATGCTTTGCTTTTTGAAATAGAAAAAGTAAATGGTTTATTAAATATTTTTGAAATTATATAACCTTTTAACAATTTTTTATTTTCAAATTCATTCTCTCTCTCTCTTTTTACGGTTTCTTGTGAAAACCCTTTCCCTTCTTTTCTTCTTCTTCTCCTTCACGGTTTGGAACCGTTTCATCTTCTCAAAATTTCTGGTTGACCGAATAAAAGGGAAGTAAGGAAGAAGACTTAGTGCTAGCACACACCATGAGTGATACAAAGATGATAGGGAAGTGAGTCGTGAGCTTGGAAGCTTGAAGCTTGGAGCTTCAATGGTGTCTCCATGGCCGAACCAGTCACCACCGTGCAGCCCCATGTCGACCACCACACGCGCAGCTCACTGCCGAGCAAGGGAGAGCAGTTCGCACTCCATCTTTGTTGCATCTCTACCGATCAATGTGAGTTATTCCGCACCTCCTTTGATATGTATTCAACTCGTTTATGCATGATTTATGATCCTTGGACTTGATTGAAACTCAACACCGAAGATTCACCGATGACGTATAACTCGAACATAATTAATCAGGGATTAATTATTAGAGAGAGAAAATTAATCTAGGATTAATTACGGAAATAATTTATCCGGGATAAAATTAAAATATAAGAGAGAGAATGATTAATTCGGAATTAATTGATTAAATAATATATTCGATATATTATATGAAATTAGATTTCATAATGGAATTAAAATTGGATTTTAATTCGGGCGAACGAATTAATTTAGAATTAATTTGCGAGCGACTTTAATAGTAATTTTGATAGGCATGATTATTTAATTAAATTTGATTTAATTAAGTTGCCAACGGAAAATTCGTTAATTCGGAATTAACGAACCCGAGCCCAGAATGTGTTTGCGGGCCCACTGAAATTTTGAATTAAAGTGGGGCCCACATCAAGTCACATCATTAGTCACTTTATTTGCTTTAAGGTGATAGAAGTTAGTGAGCATATTAGTTGGTAACTTGTTACTTACACAAGTTTGACTTGTGATGGACTTTACTAACTTAACTTTTTGTAAAAGGATTTGATTTTTGAATTCAAAATAAATTAAACAAAAATTGAAAACTCACATCACTCTCTCATTCTCACAAAAACTGTGAGCCTCTCCCTCTCATTGCTTCTCACTTTGCCGAGAACAACAAGACACAAAGGGAAGATTTTTGTGCAAATTTCTTCCGTAGCTAGCACTTAAAGAGTCAACCAAGGTGTTAGGGAAACAATCCCTTGAGTTTGGAATTCATTCATCAAGCTTGGATCTCAATAATACAAATCAAAGTTGAGCTTGGAGCACTTTTAAATGATCAAAAATTTTGTTCTCAACACATCCACATAACCAATCGTTGTAAGTATTTTTGCGCAATCTTACTTCGAGTATTCACATGTTTTATGCTTAAATGATCCTAGGCATGTTCTTAGAGAACCCAACAATGGTATCAGAGCACCAAATTAAGCATGAAATTGATTAGGGTTCATAATCTTGAATTTGGGTATTTTTGCTTGGAGCATGATTTTATCAAATTGATTGTTTGAGTATGCTTAGATTATGATAACTTAGAGTTATGCATGATTAATTTTATGAAAAATTGATTAGATAATTTTTCCCTAAATTGTTTGGCTTGGCCGAGAGTTTGAAGCCCTAATGTCATGGTGATTTTGATTTTTAGACCATTGGATGTGTTTAAAATGCTTGAGTATATTGATTTGTGATTTAATTGGATTGAAATTAAAATCGGATATAAAAAGCCTAAATTGCCGTGAATTAGAGAGCATGTTTATGAGTTGATTTTGCTTCAATTGTGATGGACATGTATTGAAAATAATAAAGCATGATTAATTAATTAATTGGTGTTTTGGAAATGTTAATTTAACTAATTAATTATGGCTATACACTTTAATTAAATAAATTGTGATATTTGGAATATTGGAATTTAATTAATTAGGCTTAAATTGGAATTGGGCTAAAATTCTTATATTTGGGCCTAATGGGCTTGGTTGGGCCAAGTTGGTTTAGGAAAATTGGATTGGATCCAAATTGGGCCTAAAACCATTCCGTTAAGTCTAAATATAATTAATGGGCCTTTTAAATTAATTGGGCCTAATGGGCCGAAATTATTTTTATGGCAAATAGGGTGATTCCTTTATTGGGCCTTGGCATTTGGGTTTGACCCATATTGGCCAAAGCCCATGCTAGATATGAATTAATTAAAAGCCCATTGGACTTTAATTAAATTGACATTGGATGTTAATTGGGCCTTTGAGACCCATTAAGATTAGATTTAGAATCTAAGTCGTAAAGGAACATTATAAAGTGTAATTATTTAATTTGGAAATAAATATGAATTAGTATTGAATACAAATTAAAATCGGATTTAAAATTGTAGTTCGATATAATTCAATAATTCACTTTGAGTATTTATTCTTAAACGAGTTGGACTCGCGCAAATCAAATCGTTGTTTGAACATTGGATGATCACTTAATTCAAAGATTAATTAATTGGATTAGATTGATTGAATAACATGCTTTGTGTGAATACATGGATGTATGTATGAAAAATGTATATCAGATGGATATTATAAGGGTGAGGGCAATTTTGGAAATCGTTGTAATAAATTTAGAATTTATTAAATTGGACCTGCGTGTCCAGCCTTTATCTCTTGACTCTTTGTAATTCTCTTCTCACCAATTCCTGAGGTTTCTTTATTGTATTATGTAATTGGGTAGAAGTTAGAATAGTGCTAGCAGGGGAGAGAAAATGGAGTGATTTGTTTTAGGAACAATTTGTTAAATATCCATCCGTATATCGTTATTATTTATTTCGCGCCTTATTATGCTTTTAGAATGCATGCTTAAGGGTGTATGATGAGACCTAATCAAAGATAAGAAATTGGTTGCCAATTTACGCAAAAAAACCCTCAAATAAATATTAAGTGAATTTCTTCCATTGAGTGGTTCTTTCTCAAGATCCAAGATTGGCATTGGTTTGTTGGCCAAAGTCAAGATCAATGTCCATCGCGGATGTGTTTGAACCATGAAAGCTTTGTTCCATATCGCATGTCTTGGGCAAGTTGTGATTTGTTAGCCAAAGTCAAGGTCACTTCTTGTTCATCGACATGGATTATGAAGTTTTCCAAGGTCAATGGGTCCCGCTTAACTGGAATCATTAAGCTTTTTTAGCCAAAGCCAAGGCTTAGTTGATTCAGAGGAAAAGGTTAGGAAAATATATTGGATATATTGGCATGTATATTGGCATATATATTGTACATATGTTTCGGACTTGGAGGTCCACCTACCAGATCTAGGAATTGGATGAGATCCAATTGATCTTAGAGATCTACCTAGTTAAATATCATACAGCTTTTTGGCCAAAGTCAAGGTTGTGTGTTATTTAACGGGATCCTAGCCCACTAGGAAACTAGGTTTCCCGAGTAATCAACAGAGGGTTAGAGGCTTACCGAAAAATAGTGGGAGGCTAGTATTGAATTTGCAATTTCGTTCAAATACTTTCCAATACGCGCTTTCAAATTATTTCATCATTTTATGTATTTATTAGTTGGACTAAAATTTTATTATTTTCTTGTAACAGTTGGACTGTACCCAAAAATCGTTAATTGAATAGTTAGACTATTGCAATTAAGATGGTGGGAAAGATCAACGTTAGGGACATTATCATGGTCGAAAATATCTTTAATGGTGCGAACTTTCCTGACTATGATATGAACTTCAGGATTGTCCTAGGGGCCGAGAAGATGCTCTATACGATAGAGATACCTCTCGGGCCTAAGCCCGGAAT
Source organism: Zanthoxylum bungeanum (assembly GCA_019454045.1). Taxonomy (NCBI): domain Eukaryota; kingdom Viridiplantae; phylum Streptophyta; class Magnoliopsida; order Sapindales; family Rutaceae; genus Zanthoxylum; species Zanthoxylum bungeanum. Next base: position 50,773 of record SKCR01043374.1, on the reverse strand, counting down.
TGACCAGCCGCTTGAGCTTGAGCTTTGGAAGACTCATAGCGATGACAACTCAACTGCTCAATCTTCATGCTCGCTACAATGACCCTCAATTTCGTCGCCAGAACAAGGGATTGGATCCCTATACTATGATGGAAAAATTGAAGGACCTTCATCGATCTAACCTTAGATCGCAAAGGTATGAATTACAGAAGAAGCTCTTTCGCTCTCGAATGTCAGAGGGTACATCTGTCGAGCACCATGTGTCGCAGATGATTGCTGACATCGAACAACTGAGTCATCTAGGCATAACTTTTGAGGATGAGACTTCTATAGATTTGATCGTGCAGTCTCTTCCTGACAGCTGGAACGGGTTCATCATGAACTACAATATGATGAACCAAGACCATACTCTTGGAGAGTTGATGGCAATGCTGCGTGAAGCAGAAAAAGAGCTATTGAATGGTAAAAAGCGTGAGGCGCACTTCGCTTCAACATCTCAGTCTGCCAAGGCTTGGCCAAAGGCTACTGGAGGTGTAAAGAAGAAGAAGAAAAAGAAGGGCAATGCCAAATCATCAAAGTCTTCTGGGAAGGCTAAGGACAAATCTCAATATGTCTACCTACAGTGTGGAAAACGGGGTCACTAGAAGCGTGACTACCTTGAGTACAAGGCGCACATGAAGGAAATCAAAGCGGGCAAGGCACCGGCTTCAGGTATGTTTGTTATAGAAATAAACATGTCTACTTCTAGTATTAAAAATTGGATTTTTGATTCTGGTTGTGGTACTCATATATGTACTGATGTGTAGGATCTACAGATTAGCAGGAGACTGGCCTCAGTGGAGATTGATCTATGAGTTGGAAACGGGACCAGGTCGTTGTTTTGGCTGTAGTGACTTATATTTTGGAACTGCCCTCATGGCATGTACTAAATCTATCAGACTGTTATTATGTACCTAGTTTGACTAGGAATATTATTTTTGTATCTTTATTAGCCCAATGTGGGTATACTTTTGTATTTAGAAACACTGGGTGTTTTATGTATAATAATTATATTGAGATATGCAGTGCTGATGTGTATAATGGTCTTTATATTTTGAATATAAATCAATCTCAAACATATAATGTAACAAACAAAAAGGCTTAAATTAAGTAACAAAGATGAAACTTATATGTGGCATTGTCGTCTGGGACACCATAACAAGACTCGCATATCCACCCTTTCGAAGAATGGGTACTTGGACAGATTTGATCCAAATTCATATGACGTCTGCGAATCTTGTTTATTAGGCAAAATGCCTAAAACACCTTTTAGCGGTAAAGGTGCACGTGCCACCGAACTGTTAGCCCTCGTTCATAGTGACGTATATGGGCCCATGTCTAGCCAGGCTAGAGGTGGATATGAATACTTCGTAACCTTTACGGATGATGCATCGCGTTATGGTTATGTGTATCTTATGAGACTCAAGTCGGAAACTTTTGAGAAATTCAAAGAGTTTCGACACGAAGTAGAAAAACAAACCAGAAAAAGTATTAAAACATTACGATCGGACCGTGGTAGAGAATACTTGAACAATGAGTTTCTCAATTACTTGAAAGAATATGGTATTCTTTCACAGTGGACTCCTCCCGGAACACCTCAATAATCGGTGAGTCCGAACTGAGAAACCGAACTTTATTGGACATGGTAAGGTCTATGATGAGTCGCACTGAGCTACTTATTTCCTTCTGGGGATATGCATTGAACATTGTAATACTTATTTTCAATAAGGTTCCGTCAAAGTCTGTTCAACAGACTCCATATGAAATATGGACAGGAAAGAAACCGGGTTTCTCATTCCTGAAGATTTGGGGTTGCTGGGCATACGTTAAATGTTTGGATGGTACCAAACTTGAACCCAAATCGGATAAGTGTCTATTTGTAGGTTATCCTAGAGAAACCAAAGGATATTACTTCTACAGCCCACAATAGAACAAAGTATTTGTTGCTCTACATGCGGTTTTCCTTGAGAATGAATTTCTAAATGCAGTGGTTAGTGGAGGAAAGTAGAACTCGATGAAAATCGGAGTGATACTGTTTATGGGACCAATTCCTTAACGGAACATGAACAGTTCATCGGGGATGAAACTGTACCACAATCTTCTAATACAAAAGAACCGCGTAGATCGGAGAGAGTCAGAAAACAACCTGAGAGGTATAGGTTTCTGATCTCACCTCATATGGATATTAATCTTATTGAGAAAGATGAACCGGCTACGTATGAGGAAGTGATACAAGGTATCGACTCCGGTTTATGGCAAGATGCCATGAAGTCCGAAATGGATTCCATGTACACCAACCAAGTTTGGACACTGGTTGATGCACCAGAAGGCGTAAAGCCTATTGGTTGCAAATGGGTCTTCAATAGGAAGACCGACATGGATGGCAACATACAAATGTACAAAGCTAGGCTTGTAGTAAACGGGTATCTGACATGGTGTTGATTACGATGAAACTTTTTCACATGTTGCCATGATTAAATCCATTTGGATAATGCTTGCTTTTGCTGCATATTTCGATTACGAAATATGGCAGATGGACGTCAAAACTGATTTCCTTAATGGAAACCTTTTGGAGGATGTTTATATGCAATAGCCTGACAGTTTTTTCATACCAAAACATGCAGACAAGGTTTGCAAGTTAAATCGATCCATTTATGGATTGAAGCAAGCATCGCGTTCTTGGAACCAACGTTTTAATGAGATCATAAAAGAATATGATTTCGTTCAAAATGAAGATGATCCTTGTGTATATAAGAAGGTTAGTGGGAGCGCTCTAACATTCATTATCCTTTACGTTGATGATGTATTGCTTATTGGCAATGACATTCCCATGCTACAATCGGTGAAGCTTGGCTTTCATTAAAATTCTCCATGAAAGATCTGGGAGAAACAGCCTTTTATACTGGGAATAAAGATCTACCGGAATAGATCTAGAAAGCTGTTTGGCCTCTCCCAGAGCACGTACATTGACAAAGTGTTGAAGAGATTCAACAAGGAACAGTCTAAGAGGGGACTGTTACATTTTCACATGGCATCACTCTATCTAAGGACATGTGTCCTAAAACTCAATATGAGAGAGACAGCATGAGTCAGATCTCGTTCACTTCGGTATTCGGATCGATCATGTATGTCATGATATGTACGCGACCTGATGTCTCCTATGTTTTGAGCATGTGTAGTCGCTATCATGCCGATCCAGGTGATGGTCATTGGGTTACGGTTAAGAACATCCTTAAGTATATTAGACGAACTAGGGATGCGTTCTTAATCTATAGAGATTGACAACTTGAGGTAACTGGGTTTACCGATGCATGTTTCCAAACCGATAAAGACAACTATAAGTCGCAATCTGGGTAAGTAAAGAGAATGATGCCGATTCAACAACAAAAGCGGAATACATCGCTGCAGCTGAGGCAGTAAAAGAGGCAGTTTGGATCCGTAAATTCCTAATTGGATTAGGAGTAGTTCCGTTATCAGCTGAGCCCGTTCCATTGTATTGTGACAATAACGGGGCTATAGTGCAGGCTAAGGAACCGCGGTCTCATCAACGATCCAAGCATGTTCTTCGACGTTTCCATCTGATTCGTTAGATCATAGATCGTGGCGATGTGAAGATCGAGAAGGTCGCATCAGATGACAACATTGCAGATCCGCTGACGAAAGCTATTCCTCAGCAAAAGTTTGAGCGACATGTACATAGTTCAGGTGTTAGATACTTGAGTGACTGGCTATAGGCCAAGTGGGAGATTGTTAGACAATTATGACCCACAGCGTCACTATTTGTAAAAGACATTGTCGTTTTTGTACAAATTAACTATATGACAAAGGAAATTGTTATTTTATCATTTTGTAATTAGATTACTTGAATATATAAATGATAAGATTCCTTATGATTAGTTCTGGATTAATAAGATATGAAACAGTATCAATCCATAAAGGTTTAATCATTAAATATCCCTAGTCGTAGTATTATCGAGACTGGACATCGATAATACAGAATAGACTAGTATTGCACTTGTGCGTGTTATGGAAGCGTAACAGCATAGTTCTCATATATTTAAGTATTGGATACTTTTGCAAATGTGATAGGAGGTTATGTTTGCCGATGGTACAGAAACAGCTTCGCTCTGGATAGACCCTTCGGAATCCCATTGGTAGTATGACTATGTGTCTATGGGAATCCGAATCAGGGTAGGTGTATTTGGTCTTAACCTGAGACTTGCATCGCTAATACCTGTGATAATCAATACGCTTTGGTTTTGGTCGTCTGAGGCTTTAACAGGTTCTGTGTACGCCTCTTCTGGGTTTATTGAGAATCGTAGTGTATTAGATATGATGTCAAGATGGAAGTATCACTTCAGTCATATAGAGATGATGATCACGCAGGGATACAGAACTAGTACTCTATTATGTTGCAACTATCGGGATAATATGACAAGGTCATTATTATCTGATTAAAGAGGCTAGTTGCTTGTGATCCGATATATGCTTCGTACGGGGCAGACACTATTCTAGCCTCAGGCCTTACATGTGACAACTGATACGGGATCACAATATGTAATACTACGTATACTACGCCTGTTATAGATTATATATTCCTTAAAGAATATTTCTGGAGAATTGGGTAGGCACGGCGCTTTGCTAGAAGCCAACCATGCCTTGTAAATCGGCAAGAATGTGGTACGAGGTACGCACGTATTCGAATAGTCCGAAGACCGAATTTACTGCCAACATATCCAGGGATCTCATGGGTTGCTTCCCGAAGATTCACCGATGACGTATGACTCGAACAGAATTAATCTGTGATTACTTATAAGAGAGAGAAAATTAATCTAGGATTAATTTCCGAAAGAATTTATCTGGGATAAAATTCAAATAGAAGGGAGAGAACGATTAATTCGGAATTAATCGATTAAATAATATATTCGATATATTATATGAAATTAGATTTAATAACGGAATTAAAATTGAATTTTAATTCGGGCGAACGAATTAATTCGCGAGCGAATTTAATAGTAATTTTGCTAGGCATAATTATTTAATTAAATTTGATTTAATTAAGTCGCAACGGAAAATTCGTTAATTCGGAATTAACGAACCCGAGCCCAGAATGTGTTTGCGGGCCCACTCAGATTTTGAATTAAAGTGGGGCCCACATCAAGTCACATCATTAGTCACTTTATTTGCTTTAAGGTGATAGAAGTTAGTGAGCATATTAGTTGGTAACTTGTTACTTACACAAGTTTGACTTGTGATGGACATTTACTAACTTAACTTTTTGTAAATGGATTTGATTTTTGAATTCAAAATACATTAAACAAAAATTGAAAACTCACATCACTCTCTCATTCTCACAAAAACTGTGAGCCTCTCTCTCTCATTGCTTCTCACTTTGCCGAGAACAACAAGACACAAAGGGAATATTTTTGTTGCAAATTTCTTCCATAGCTAGCACTTAAAGAGTCAACCAATGTTGGAGCACTTCTAAAGGAGCAAATATTTTGTTCTCAACACATCCACATAACCAATCGTTGTAAGTATTTTTCCGCAATCTTACTTCGAGTATTCACATGTTTTTTGCTTAAATGATCCTAGGCATGTTCTTAGAAAACCCAACATAGTGAACTTATCTACTCAATTCCATACTATGCTACACATCTACCAAACCACCAATACACATGGCAAAGGCCATCCCAAACTCGTGGTGGTTAGGTCAACTTAAACTATGACTGGTTACTTCACATGGATTACGTGAGTTAATATGCAATAGAACTTTAGTTTCATTCTAATACTGAGAAATCTTGTTGTTACATACTTCTATCATTGTTTACTCAGCATTCACTCCTATTGTCGCTATACCTCAACAGTTCCACTTCCAAACCTTTTACTTAGTGTTCTTTTCGTTTTCTTTTCTGATTTATTCTATACATGCAACTATAGTGATCTATGCCTTGGTATCCCTCATGGATTAATCTGTTTTATGGGAATGTCTTAAGGACAAACATCAAGGTTCACATTTGTTGTTGTTGTCTAACGAGGGTTGGGAGGGTGGAAATTAGTCCTGAAGTCTTTCCAGTTGTGGTGACCTCACCAGCTACATGTGCTATAGTTGCACATACTGCTCATCTATCAGCCTAGGACTCACTTGTTTACATATCGGTTGTTGGCTCTCACCCTAAGTTACTTTTGCTATGATCCATCTGAATTTCCTCTCTCAACTTTACTCATGATTTATTTTCGACTATCAGTTATACTATCTCTTACTGAGAACCTCCTTAAGGTTCATGCCCTCTAAAAACCCTACCATACTTCCTCTGTTATTCTTCCCATCTCATTTCCTTGAACCCCTTACGTCTTTTCTTTTTTGAAAGCTCCATCATCTTACAGGTTAAGGTATCATTACTAATGCTTTTGGTTCGGGTGTTACTTTCTTACTAATTTTGCTTCTCTAGCACAGCATAGAGTTCTATATGGGTCACATGCTTTACTTATAATGGTCATTATATGCATCACATACTCTGGTTCTTTACTCATTTGAGCCTCTACTTCCCTGAAGGCTTTCAGTTCTACGATAAGGCAGGTCTTCATTCTAAATTCGGCTAAACGTATCGTAAATCCCAATCACTTTATCTCATACAAAACATTACTACCTTCTGATCCATATCTAATTCATGTTGAGCTTCTTGGGTTGGCTGTCATGCCAACTCGTAATCTGTCTATCATGTTTGATGTTCTTCTTTACTTGTTCAAGTCATTGCTAGGCTCTAATTTGTGGGATAAATACATGTTTTCCTTGGGGATATGAGAATACATATTTCTGTTGACTGTCTAAGTCCAACAACGGTTTAATTGGGTGCCTACACACTTACTGGGGTCGGAACTACTGGACAAAAAAATTATTACTCGTACTGTTGGAATCCAAATCAACTACTCCAAGTCTTGAGGTTTCCAAAACTCTTACCAACTATATTGAGGTTTTCATTTACGTTACTACCTTCACGCTACATTATCTATGTGTTTGTATGTACTGAAATCTCTTATTACTTCCCGCATCATATCTCTTAGCTCTAAGTCGTACTATTGAGGCTATTAGTAACTCATTCTTAAAGACTTCTTCTTGACTTTCATTCTTTATTCTTGCTATAGGCTACATCTATTCCATTTAATCTTATTGTATGTACTTGTACCCTTGTATTCATGTATGTCTTCAACCTCACGGGTCTATCTGTTTAAACTGAGACAGATTTCTACTAGCATCGGTCTGATTTATTGGTTTCTTACTAGTATTATAAACTTACCATATTAACTTGTGTCGGAAACTTTCATTTCTATCCTTAGAAACCTCATTGGTTCCTCCCTGCGTAAACCACCTTTCGAGGTCTGTTGTCTGTGTCTCAAAATATAGTATTACGGGTATTGGGCTTTCTTTACAATTATCTTTATCTAAGTTGGTAAATGATGGGGCAGAAATCTATATCTTAATGGATGTCGGCGTCATTGTTCTGGTACTTTCTGTCCTAGTATAGTCTATTACTAATGTAAGATAGGTATGAGATAGACTCTGACATGACCATTTTCTTATTCGGTATTACTATGAGATTCGAAATCTGGATAATTTAGGGCCTTATCTACATCGGGTTCCTTTGCAACTAATCTTTTTTTTCCTTTACGACGTTGATCCACTCTAGCTCTTACGAGTCTGGGTTTGGGTGTTTAGAATCCCTACCTTCTTGGTGGCACATTTTGTCTATTGAAAACGTTCATGGCTAATCCATATTTATTGCTTCTTTTATCTCTCTGTCTATTCTTCATGATTCGGGGGAAAACTTGTTATCTCTAAGAGGTATCCGAAGGCTATTGGATCCGTTTGTAAGAGTTTTCTGAGGAGAAAAAGAATCTTACAAAAAGGAAAGAAAACTTACTTAGGTCTATCGGACATTTTACTCTTGCTCAGACTTATTCCATTTCCTTACTACTATAGATTTTGGCATTTTCTTATCTATCTGCTTTTGTACCTCTATCTCTTATTGTCTCTGGTTGCTTAAACATCAAATACATTTTTCCTTACGTTTCTTTTAGCTTTTTCTTTTCTGATCTTTGGGGGATTACTCTTAGAACTTATTATATGTTCTCATAACTTATCTTGAACTTCTAATAATAAACTGAGATAACTACGGAATGATTCTCTGTTGGGAAAAGGATTATGGTTGCTTTCTTAAGGAATGATATTCGAATGATCTTTGGAAAACATACTAACCTTCAGTATAACTTGAGGACGTACTCGAGGATCAGATACTGGAGAGGTAGTACCTCGCATACTAGTATCCCAGGCATACTACGTATATAAGACCCATCACTCTACCCACTGCAGTCACTGACTTCCTAGACCATGCTATGATACCATCTTTGTAACATCCATAATATGGAGATGCTACCGGCAGGGAATAGGCCATACTATCCCACTGAGCCTCCGAGTTTATCACTATGAAAAACATTGATACTCTTTTCAAATATAAACTCATATATAGGACCATTGTCCAAATCAATCATAGAATATAAAATAATATGCACACAATTGAACACTCAACAACACCGACCTTAACAACTCTATACATGAATACTCATAAAACTTTATTATACAAATATCTGAAACTGGACTTTACTTGACTTCACTGAACTCTATCTCTAACTCGACCTGGTGGACCGAACACCCTAGTGACTGCCATCAGTATCCTTCCTCTCGAGCTCGTCCTCCGAGTAATCCTGCAAAATAAGGAAATTGGGAATGGGGGTTAGATCGTTTGAACGATCTAAGTGAGTGGACGGGTTATATCTGAAGCTGAAATGCTTAATTTAAATCTCATAGTTATGAAGTCGAAAATCACTTTAAAAACCTGATTTTTCTGAAAACTCTTTTTAGTTTGGAAAACTCTAAATCCTTTTCTATAGAACGGAGCTTTCTTGAAAATTCTTTCATAACTCTGGTCCATATCGAAAATCATGTCTCTAGAAAACTAATTTATGAAAATCCCATTCTGAGAAATCTGTTTTCTGAAAACCTTTTTCAGTAAATCTATCTCTGAAATATCTATCTCTGAAAACCTGACATATGGGGCGTTACGTATTGCTGTCTCGTCATACCCCTAACTAGAGCCAGAAGTGAAAATCCATGACATTGGGGCGTTACGTATCGCTTTCCCCCACCAATCAAGCAGACTCTCTATTTTCCATTCCTCTTAGCCTCTGCAATCATAGTTGATACCCATTCAGGGTATTGGTAAGTTTATATGGCCCCCGCTTCTAGGAGCTTGTCGACTTCTTCGCTAATGATCATATTCCTCTCAAAGGCGAACCACCTATACTTCTGCTTGATTGGTGGGAACCTTGGATCAATGTTGAGACAATGAGCGGCCTCGGCTGGTCAATCCCAATCATATTTTTATGCGTCCATGCGAACACTTCTCTATTCCTCTTGAACATCTCCATTATCTCCTCATTCTCCTTGGCTGATAATAAGGCTCATACTAGCACCTTCTTATTCGACTCTACTTCATCTAAAACCACCTCTTTTAGATTCTCGATAGTAGTTTCCGGCATGTGTTGCTCTTCTCTCAGATATTTGAGGTAGGCTGGTAAGTAGTCCCATAATTGTTATTTTTCAGCCTATACTTGCTCTTTGGTCTCCCTGAACCTCTGTATTTCACCCCTTAAAATTTTATGCACTCCTCCCGAGCTGATATTGTAGCATCAGCTAGCTTGGGAAGGATCGCCCTTGATATTGACAGTGTATAGCCAGTTCAAAGATTGGCACCTCATTATTTGATGTAGGGTTGATATTATGCCCTTCACTGCATGGATCCACTTCCGGCCTGTAATCACACTAATCGGGGATGCAGTGTTGATGATCAGAAACTTGACCATTATTTTCCTCTTCGCGGCTTATACCGAAAATGTTATTATTCCAGTGGCCTTACTTTCCCATTATTGAACGCAAAAACAGGCTTCAGAGTGGACGTGATGAGGTTCAGGTCTTTCTCTATCTGTTGGAATGTTTCCTAAAAGATGGTGTCGAAACTGAAGCCTTCTGAATCAAAATTCGCATTATCGATCTCGACGGGGCTTATTCCTTAGGGAATTTCGTTGTGGTTATCCTCTAGCCGCATTTCCTCTCGGAGGTCCTCGACAGTGACTCATTCCTTCCATTTCCACTTGTCCTTCCTGGGGTCCGCTCCCTGGATCTGGGCTTTGAGCGCTTGATTCTCTTATTGCATGACCTGTATCTGTTCCTGGAACTACTTTTTCATGGCTTGCATCTGGTGCTACATCTGTTTCATCATCTTGTTCCTCATCGCCAGGATACCCATCATGGGAATCAGATAGTTGGATACTTCTCATAGTGAGCAACGAACATATAGATTTTGGATTCCTTATTCCTTGTGGCCATTGTTACTTGTTTGGTTGAACAGATTTACTTGGGTTTAGTAATTATAGAAAACCGTAAACACGATATTTCGTCTCTGTTTTCCCACAAAAGAAGCCAATTATTTGTCCAGGAATCCTCAGAAACAGTAAACCAAAATATTGATTATAATAAGACAAGAGTGTTCTAGCCTAAAAGTGTTTTATTATTACTTGATTATCAAAAGGTCAATCCTTTATATTAGGGATTTTCGTACTATTTATAATACTTTGTTATAAGGTGATGGAGCTTTCAGTCTATTGCAGGTTTAGAAAAACACACTCAGCAACGAGGAATCCAAACACCAGAACTCAACCGACCGAGCAATATGTTTTAGATTTGTATTTGTATTGGCAACTCAATGAAATAGTGAGAAAGAATCAATATCCATATCAGTTGCGTAATGTAACAATGAAAAGATGAATAAGAACAGTGACCTTCATTTCCAGAAAAAAGACTAATAAATTTCCCTAACACATTGAATAATCTCCAGCATTCCACAACGATGCCTTTGCCCTCATCCCTCTGTAAAAATGACTCTTCTTTTCTGCCCACCCTACTGTCCTTTTGTTCTCCTTCTCTTCTCGTCCTCTAACCAACTCCTTGCTCTCATTGGTCCCGTTTTTCCTCCACTCTGGTGCTTCCCCATGGCAGATTAACAACCCTTGACCTCCCTCAATTTAGCGTATTAGCAGCCCTTGATCTCCTTTGTTAGACCTTCAGCCCATGGGCCTTATCAACACTCCCCCCATTCGAACACACCTTGTCCTCAAGGTGCAGATCGGGGAACTGATAAACCATCATTTGCAATGATTCCCAAGTGTTCTCAAAGTCGGGTAAACCTCACCACTTGACTAAAACCTCATGATCACCTTTCAAGACCTTGCGAGAGTTAAGGATAGATTCAGGGAATACCTGTAGTGCAAACTCTTCCGACATACAATCAGGCAAAGGTTGACTGAGGATGGGTGAAGCAACTGAACGCCTGAGTTGAGGAACATGAAAAACATGATGAATCTTAGCACCTTCTGGCAGCCGCAACTTGTAAGCTGCAGAACCGATCTACTCCAATATCTCATAAGGGCCATAATACCTTGGACTAAGCTTCTCATTTGGACGGCTTGCTAGTGATTTTAGCCAGTAAGGTTGAACATTCAAGAATACTGACTCTCTCACCCCAAAAGTGACTTCCCTCCTCTTTTTATCGGCTTGAGTCTTCATTCTGTTCTGGACCATCAGCAGGTTATCTCTTAATTCTCATAAAATCATGTCTCGATCCTGTAACTGCATATTTACTTCATCAACTGTGGATCCTCCATCAGAAAACCGAACTAAGGGTGGTGGGTCTCGACCATATAATGCTTTGAAGGGAGTCATACCCGCTGAATTATGGTAGGTAGTGTTGTACCAATACTCCGCCCAAGAAATCTAATTCGGCCAGCTACGCGGTTTGCTCCCGACAAAACACCGCAAGTAGGTTTCCAAACACCTATTTACCACCTCTGTCCGCCCATCTGTCTGGGGATGATATGTCGAGCTTTGATGTAAGGTCGTCCCTGATAAATAGTGCATTTCCTTCCAAAAGTGACTAAGGAATATCTTATCTCTGTCTGAAACAATGGTTTTGGGGTAACCATGAAGCCGAACAACCTCACGAATAAAAAGTCTCGCCACTACTATCGCCGTGTAGGGGTGGCAAAGCACTAAGAAGTGATTGTACTTCGTGAGTCTATCTACCACCACTAAAATCGAGTCCACATTGTGTGCCCTTGGCAAGACTTCAACGAAATCCATAGAGATGTCTTCCCACGATTGTTGTGGGATCGGTAACGGTTGGAGAAGTCCTTCAGGTGTCAAAGCATAATATTTACTCCTCTGACAGACCTCACAAGCCACGACAAACTTCTAGACTTCCCTCTTCATCCCTTCCCAATATAATAAACTGGACAACCTCTTATAAGTACAAATATATCTCGAATGCCCCCCACTAGGAGTCACATGAAATTCATGAAGGAATGAAGGTATCCTATAAGACCCTTTAAGGATAACCAGTCGCCCTTTGAAGAATAAGTGCCCTACACGCAGACAATAGTCACCATGACTACTAGGGTCGACCAGTAAGTCTTGTATAATACCATGGAGCGTACTCTCTCTCTCTGTATTTCTGCCTCGATTCCATCCAAGGCATGACACTGCCCCACCGAAAATGCAGCTAGCTGAGAGACTTCGATGTGTTCGGTTCCTCTAGACCTCCTAGATAGTGTATCTGCCACCCGATTCTCCCTTCCCGGTTTATACATAATAGAAAACAGATATCCTGCCAGTTTAGAAACCCATTTGAGTTGCCCCTCATTTAGACACTGTTGATCCATCAAGTAAGGCCAACTATTGAACCATGCGGATCACGAAGGGTTTTCCCAACAAGTAGCGTCGCCACTTTTGAACCGCTAGTACTATAGACATCAACTCCCTCTCATAGACCGATTTAGTCTGAGCATTCGGTGATAGTGCCTGACTGTAGAATGCCAGTGGCATGCCTCCCTGCATCAGAACCGCCCCTATTCCATAGCCCCAAGCATCCGTTTCAATAGCAAATTCTTGAGTGAAGTCCGGTATTGCAAATACAGGTACAAAAATCATAGCTTGCTTTAACTCCATAAAAGATCGCTGAGTCTCCCCATCCCAATGAAAATTATCTTTCCTTAACAAATCCGCCAATGGCTTAGTTATCCTTCCATAATTCTGGACAAACCTCCGGTAGTAACCAGTGAGACCCAAAAATCCTCTCAACTCTTTTAGGCAACTAGGACTCGGCCACTCTACCATGCATTATACCTTGGACATATCGGCTGAGACTCCCGTATCGGAGATGATATGACCCAAGTATTCGACACTACTTTATGTAAAGTAACACTTCTTCTTGTTCACGATCAACTGATGTACCCTCAACACATCCAATACTATGGTTAAGTGTCCCATGTGTTCCTCCATATCCGAACTGTATACCAAAATATCATCAAAAAATACCAAGACAAATTTACACAAAAAAGGGGCCGAAATACCTCAAACTTGACCGGCGTAAACACACACGTATAACGCAAGCGTACGTATCGTTCAAGTAGTATAAAAAGTATCGATCCCACGAGGACTTAATACCTAAGTTATTAATTTTATGAGGTTAATTGATTACTAGTATCTATCAGGTTGTTTAACTGATTTGAAATAGCGACGATTCTAAATTTAAAGACAATAAAATATAATTGTTTGAAAGTAGATTTTAAGAAAATTCAATATTAAAACTATCCAGGGTTGTGATTTATTCCAATATTATATAAAGATAAAGTGGTTATTTTATAATTGGGTAATAAATTGATTTATTAACCTGAAACACTAATTTATGTAAAAGCCTCTTCCGATGGTCAATTACAATTACCTAGTATAATCCAATTGAATCATATGTCTATGTCAACCAAATTACCTAGATTCATTACGATTAAGTTCCAATTAAGACTACCCCCGCCCGACAGGTATATTCCTATCCTGTAAGGAAATCTATTGAAGGGTTATCTATCCTTAAGGAAGATCGTGGGCTATTGAATCTAAGGTCTTTAAACTTAAAATCCCTATGTCTAGTTCATTTTAAGTTTACCTAGTCAATTTATTAATGGCAGTTAATTAAAAATAAGATTAAAAATAAATTAAGACTCAATAAATAAATCTTTATTACCCAACCCATTAATCTAACCCTTACACCCGTGAATTTCATCACAACCTAGATATTAACTTAGTTATGACACATAGCTAGGGCTGATAAAAACTTGAAAATAAAAGACATAAACTGCTGAAAAGTAATTGCGATAATGAAAATGCTGAAGAGAGAAATTACAAATGAAATAAAATGCTAAGGCAAAAAGGAATTACTTTTAATATTACTAATTTAGATATCTCCAATAAAATAATATATAAAACTTATGAAATTATTTAATCAACCGACCAATCTAGCGGTATCCTGATTAAGTCCAATTAAGTCCAACCAGCCATATAGGCGGTAATATTTGTCCATAATCCAGCCATAAAGGCAGGGGTACCAAAATAAATTTACCAACCGACCAGTCTGGCGGTATCCTTGATTAATCAGTTTCAAACCAAAGAAAATAAATTTACCAACCGACCAATATAGCGGTATTCCTTTATTAATCAGAATTTTAAATAGTAAATATATTATTTTTAAGGGAGATTAATCTAAATAGCAATAGTAAAATAATTACCTTTCACCTTAGCATAGGGAAGTTACCTCCGCATAGTGAATAGTAAAAACTGTAAAATAAAGAAAGTAAATATTATTACTACAAACAGTAATTAAAATTATTACAAAAGTAAAAAGTAAAAATAAAAATGAAAATTCTAGAGAGAGAAACTCCCTAATTACATAGAAGGAGTGAGAAAAGGTGTAATGAAAACTGAAAATTCGCGGCCTATTTATAGCAAAAAAAAATTCACTGTTTGGTCACTGTTCGCGCGTCGCGACGCCAAAGCTTCAGCGTCGCGACGCTGGATTTTGTCGACGTGGCACAATGAGGAGATGACACGTAGCAAGGCGGCTGACTCTTAGAGCGACACGTGTCATGGCGGCTAAAACTCAATTATTATGCTGACGTCATTGATGACGTGTCACTGTTCATGACGTCATTGGTGACGTCACTGTGATGATGTGGAAGACAACGTGGCGACACGTGGGGCGGCGGCCGTCAGACGAATGAGAGGTTGACACGTGTTGCGCTGTGATTGGCTGATGATGACATGGCATGTTGACTCGGTTGACTTGCTGATGTGGCTGCTGATGTGGACGATGATGTGGCGACACGTAGGATGACACGTGGGGCGGTGGCCGTCCAAGCAATAGGATTTCGACACGTGGCAAGGCGCATTTTAGCATCTCTGTTGTGATGGTGACACGTGTCACGGCGCACGTTAGCAAAGTCAACTTTTCTCAGATTCTGATTTTTGGGACCCGGCGCATGTTAGCATATTCGGCGCACGCTGGGCGTCGCGGCGCGCAGTGTTCCAGCGTCGCGACGCTGAAGAGACGAAAATATCCCTGTTGACGCATTTTTGTCCGGTTTTGCCTCAAATTGCCTCCAGTGCTTTCCAAACTTTATTTATCAACAAAATAATAACAAAACACATCAAAACATTCACAAAACTCAAGAAACTATACAAAATATTAGATTAAATGAGTGGGAAATAGTGATATAAATACCACTCATCACACCCCCAAACCTAACATTTTGCTAGTCCTCGAGCAAAATACAAAATGAAATAACATAATAAAATTTAACTAAGCCATTTTCATAGGGATCACGGTTGCATTTAGCATATGCAACAAGCCTTTAAACCCCTAGGTGTCCCTAGTGGACGAGTGTAGTCTCGTGAGGGTTTACAGCAATGATACCCACAAACATTTTACAAAAGTAAAAAGGTATTAAAACTAATGCACACAAAAGCAAAAAGACAAGCGAAAAGAGAATAAGTAAGTTAGTAACTAATCAGGTGAAACTTCTACTACAAGTTACTAGTTTTTTTGTTTCTTTCTAAATTACCGAATAAGTAAATTCTCCGATTTTTATCTTTCTTCATATACACAGTCAACATAATTTAAACAACTCATTTTTGCCCACAACAGTCATAAGTGCAGTTGATAAGAGAGTAATATTTTTGTCCTAAAGTTCTATCAGATTTCACACCTTTTTGTAGTAATGGAATAATTTTCTGATTTTTCTGATTTTTTCAATGCTTTTCTGAATTTTGACTTTTTTATTTATATACAATACCTTCCGTCTATGTAGCGAGCTTTGGGTCGGTGGCTCCCTCCCAAACCAGTTGGCTTTAGGGCACCAGGTGTTAAGACACCCCTACGAACTTAATTACTCAGACTTCGTGATATGAATATATTTTTGCAGTATCTTCGATCCATGTAGCGAGCTTTGGGCCAATGACTCCCAAACCAGTTGGTTTTAGGGCACTAGGTGTTAAAACACCCTTACAGACTTAATAACCCGGATCTTAGATACTTTATTTTTGTACATCAAAATTTATTTATTTTTTTTTTTTTTTTTTTTCCATAACTATGTATAGATGCTTCCTCCAATTAAACTATAGCACGGAATATTACAAATTTTTCAATTACAGCTCATGTCTGTATGTTTACTATGTATGTTGATAATACCTGTCAAATGAGCATATGAAGATTCATTTTAGTCAGTATTATGGAGAATTCACAAATTAAATAATTCAAAAGGAAATAAACAAAAATTAACTTATTTCGAAATAAATGGTTTGAAATACGTCTCAAGAGTGGAAACTCCTTACTCGGGCTATTTCTTACCAATTCACCTTTTTAGTCAAAATAAAAACACAAAAAGCAAAATATTTTTGAAAATTTTTGAAAATTTTTCAATTTTTTTTTGTATTTTTCAAAAAATTTTGGACTAAAATAAAAACACAATACAAACAAGTACTATTAACTATACCTCACCCCCAAACCTAAATGAGACATTGTCCCTCAATGTCTTAAACAGTAGAAGAAGAGTTTAGAAAATAATACCTGGTTAGTTGAAATTCTACAGGAAAATTACAGGTTAGATCCAGATTAATTTGACGTCTCTTACCACGATCGTCCTCGGACCAATTTATCTTTGAAATGATAGGGTCAACTTTCGGTTCATAGGCTATGAGTTGGTCAATTAAATCTGGAGCAGTTCTGGCAGTAAAGAGGAGTTCTTTTAAAGGTTTTGACACGAACCCATTTCTTCGAGCATCATCAAGAAACACACAAAGAAAATCATAAAACCCATCAACGTTGTACAGCCCAATTGGTTTTCTGGTGTATGTTTAGGTTCGCCCAAGATAGTACAATAAAAATTTCCTCCAATGTGCCCAAGCCACCTGGCAAAGCAATAAAGCATCAGAACGGTTAATCATTTCTACCAGTCGTTCAGACATACCTGCACGATCAGTTCCTCTCCGTTGTTGTTTGTTCAATAAGATTTGCTTCTGCCAAGGGTTTTGGGATGATTCCCAAAACATGATTGCCTCCTTCCTGTACGGCCTTTGATACAATCCCCATTAGTCCGAGATTACCTCCGCCATATATTAAGTGTATATTTCTTGCGGCTAAGACTCGACCCAATTCCTGTGCTGCTTCTATGTATTGTGGTTTAGTACCAACAGTACTACCGCAAAACACACAAATGTTTTCAACTCGTCTTCTTGAAGTGGCTTCCATGTTTTACTCTGGATGTCTTCAAAAGTGCAATGATGAGTTGAATTTATAATACCTGAAAAAGGGTGAGTAAAAATAGCACAAGTATCTTCCAAAGGACGATTAGTAGTAAAATAGTAAAATAGATTGTGATAGTCAACAAGATCTGGATCCTGTCGGAGAAAATAAAAGAAAACAACAAAACAAATCACATTATTAGGAAAAGACAAAACAAAGAGATATATATTTACAAATAACGGGCTTGATTGACGTCTATGCGTCAGGGACAAGCTTCCCATCCAATTTTCTTATAAATTGGCAAACAGGGTCTTTTTGAGTCAGATTCCCGAGACTTAACTGTTGTCTTTCTTTTTGAAATTGTGTATGTAATCTGCGAAAGGCTATATGAACATGTCCACTGGGATGCGTCTCAAGAGTCGAAGATATATCATCTAAGGACTCCTTACTCAAGCCATCCCTAATGAATTCAATTTTGTCTTCGCGATTAATAGACACCATTCCTAAAGAACGACAACGAGTGTTGCAATTCCATCGTGCACATTTGTAACAAACACCCATTTGTTTAGCTCTACGTTTCTTTGCATAGGTGCTTCTTTCAAACCAGGCAGATGTGAAATAAAAGATTCAGAAGACTCACCTGCCAATCGAACTCTTGCTTCAATTACCCAACGAATATCATTGGGCACACCATGGATCGTCAGTAGTCTCATTCGTTCCAAGCGAGCTTTGTAAACTTTCAATAGAGATTTTTGTGGGAGAGAAGGAAATTGCTTGTGAAGATTTGCGAGAGCTTCTTCCATCTTGAAATGACTTAATCTGCAAAACTAAACACACAAAATTAAATCACACCCAAATCACAATATATACAAAAATTGCATGGGTTGCCTCCCTGCGAGCGCTAAGTTTTAAGTCGTCAGCTAGACGTTACTTCTCGAACGTTTATGCTGGATCTGAAAGTGTAACACTTTCTTTTTGTCGCCCAAATGATTCTCCCCAGTAGTGCTTGACACGCCTGTTCTTAACTTTGAAAGTTTTGTTGGAGTCAGGATCATGTATCTCAACGGCTCTATCTGGAAAAACTTTGGTGATCACAATGGACCTGACCACCGTGATTTTGGCTTCCAAGGGAAGAATTTCCCCCTTGATTTGTTTAACAGTACCTTCTGCCCTGGTTCCAGTTGTATGCGCACTAATTTCTCATCATGTCTTTTCTTTGCCTTTTCTTTGTATAATTTGGCATTCTCAAAAGGCTGTTTGTGAAATTCCTCCCATTCGTTGAGTTGGTGGAACTGTTTCTCTTCTGTTACTTGTAGGACAAGACTTGGCTCTTTCAGTACAAAAGACGCTTTATCTTCAGGCTCCACAAGCAATTGACATGTTTTAAGTTTGTCAGTAGAACTTTGCATTGCATTGGAGTTCCGAATGGTATTGTATCACATCAAGTCTGAAACATTCCTCCTTCTTTTCATCGTCTGGTAAATTCATGGCCTTGAAAACATTGAATGTTACTTCTTGGTCCTGTACCCTCATGGTTAGTTCTCCTTTCTGTACATCAATAATGGTTCGACCTGTAGCCAGGAATGGTCTCCGAGGATGATTGGCACGTCTGCGTCTTCCTCCATATCAAGGACAATAAAATCTGCTGGGAAAATGAATTTGTCAACTTTGACCAGCACATTCTCACTATGCCTCTTGGAAATACGAGCGTTCGATCAGCAAGTTGCAGTGAGACTGAGGTAGGCATTGTTTCTCTTTTCTCCGATTTGTAGTTTCCTGAAAATAGAAAAGGCATCAAATTAATACTTGCACCTAAATCACATAAAGCCTTACCAAAGTTATGTTCTCCTATGATGCAAGGAATGGTGAAACTGCCAGGATCTTTCAACTTCGGGGGAAGTTTCCTCTGAATGATGGCGCTGCATTCTTCTGTCAATGCTACTGTCTCGTAGTCTCCCAATCTCCGTTTTCGTGAAAGGATGTCTTTCATGAATTTGACATAACTGGGCATTTGTTCCAAGGCTTCAGCAAATGGTATGTTAATGTGCACTTTTTGAAAATCTCCAAGAAACGAGCAAACTGTTTGTCCAGTTTGTTTTTCTGAAGACGCTGAGGAAATGGTGGTGGTGGAGTGATCTGTTCTTTTTCTTTTTCCTTTGCTTCTTTTTTCTTCCATCTGTGGAACTGCATCTTTTGGAACTTCCTCAGCAGCTGTTTTGACTCCAATATCTTTGTTGATCTCAGTACCACTCTTTAACATGATGGCATGACATTGCTCCTTTCCCATGTTCCTTGGATTTGGTTCTGTGTTGCTGGGAAGGGTACCTGGCGGTCTGTAACTCTGAGCGTTGGCCAGTTGTCCGATTTGATTCTCCAGTGCTTTGATGGAAGCTGATTGGCTCTGAAAGATAGCATCGTACTTTTTTAACTGAGCCAGCACTTCTGCTATTCCTGGTTCATTTACCTGCGTTGGGCCTTTGTTCTGTTGCTGAAATCCAGGTGGTGGATAGTTCTGTTGTTGACCTGAATTGTTTACTCCATGAAAATTAGGATGATTCCTCCACCCTGGGTTGTAGGTGTTGGAATATGGATTGTTCCCCTGCCTGTTGAATTGTTGACATAATTCACCGTTTCTTCATGTTGATTTGAATCTGGTGCTCTTCCATATGGTGAACTTGTGGATCCAGTGGTAAGAGTCTCCATGAATTTGCATATTTGATCTAGCTTGGTGTTGACTGCTGTATTAGCTCCAACCTCATATATTCCTGCAATTCTTTGAATCAAACTTCTTTCAGTTGGCCACAAAGAGTTGTTGTTGGCCATTTCTTCGATTAATTCCCAGGCTTGATCTTCACCTTTTGCCATTAAAGCTCCTCCAGCAGCAGCATCAATTGTGGTTCTCATTATTCCAGAAAGCCCATTATAAAATGTTTGGACTTGAAGCCATTTTGGAATTTCATGGTGTGGACATTTCCGGAGTAAGTCTTTGTACCTTTCCCAAGCTTCGTACAGAGATTCTGAATCTTGCTGCACAAAGGATGTGATGTCATTCCTCAGTTTTCCGGTTCTGGCTGGTGGAAAATACTTTGCAAGAAATTTGGTGGCTAAAGCATTCCAT
This sequence comes from Zanthoxylum bungeanum, assembly GCA_019454045.1. Lineage (NCBI taxonomy): Eukaryota > Viridiplantae > Streptophyta > Magnoliopsida > Sapindales > Rutaceae > Zanthoxylum > Zanthoxylum bungeanum. The sequence continues at coordinate 29,899 of SKCR01043374.1, read as the reverse complement.
GTTGTGATAGAACCTGCTGGTAATGAATGTAGCCAGGCTTTAGCTCTGTCCTTCAAAGAGTATGGGAAAACACGTAGTCTCATTGCTTCTTCAGCTTCTCGGTTGTAATTGAAAGTACCGCAAACTTCCAGGAAGTTGCTGATGTGGGAATTAGGATCTTCAGTTGCATTTCCTCCAAACTGAACTGATTGTTGTATCATCTGAATGCAAGTTTTGATGTCACCCCGCATTTGCTGGTAATGGAGGAGTACAATGCATGAAATGAGTCTGTCAACCACCGGAATGGTTCTGTCTCGAATGGGAATTGGTGGTACAACCTCCAAAGGTCAGGTTCCATGTTGACTAAAGCTTCTTGAGCTTCTCGCCTTTCCCTTCTCAACTGTCTGATAGTTCTTTCAATTTCTGGGTCAAGCGGTGGTAGTTCAAAGCTTCTGGTTCGTCTCATGAAGTTTCTGAGAACCTGAAACACAAGAAACAATAACAATAAGTAAAAAGAAATTAGATACAAGTAAAAGTATCTAACCCCTAAATTAATAATAAAAGATAATAAGTAGTCCCCGGCAACGGCGCCAAAACTTGACCGGCGTAAACACACACGTATAACGCAAGCGTACGTATCGTTCAAGTAGTATAAAAAGTATCGATCCCACGAGGACTTAATACCTAAGTTATTAATTTTATGAGGTTAATTGATTACTAGTATCTATCAGGTTGTTTAACTGATTTGAAATAGCGACGATTCTAAATTTAAAGACAATAAAATATAATTGTTTGAAAGTAGATTTTAAGAAATTCAATATTAAAACTATCCAGGGTTGTGATTTATTCCAATATTATATAAAGATAAGTGGTTATTTTATAATGGGGTATAATTGATTTATTAACCTGAAACACTAATTTATGTAAAAGCCTCTTCCTGATGGTCAATTACAATTACCTAGTATAATCCAATTGAATCATATGTCTATGTCAACCAAATTACCTAGATTCATTACGATTAAGTTCCAATTAAGACTACCCCCGCCCGACAGGTATATTCCTATCCTGTAAGGAAATCTATTGAAAGGGTTATCTATCCTTAAGGAAGATCGTGGGCTATTGAATCTAAGGTCTTAAACTTAAAATCCCTATGTCTAGTTCATTTTAAGTTTACCTAGTCAATTAATTAATGGCCAGTTAATTAAAGAGCATTAAGATTAAGACTCAATAAATAAATCTTTATATTACCCAAATTATAATCTAACCCTTATAAACCCGTGACATTGAATTTCATCACAACCCTAGATATTAACTTTTTATGACACATAGCTAGGGCTGATAAAACTTGAAATAAAAGACATAAACTGCTGAAAAGTAATTGCGATAATGAAATGCTGAAGAGAAAATTACAAATGAAATAAAATGCTAAGGCAAAAAGGAATTACTTTTAATATTACTAATTTAGATATCTCCCAATAAAATAATATATAAACTTATGAAATTATTTAATCAACCGACCAATCTGGCGGTATCCTGATTAAGTCCAATTAAGTCCAACCAGCCATATAGGCGGTAATATTTGTCCATAATCCAGCCATAAAGGCGGTACCAAAATAATTTACCACCGACCAGTCTGGCGGTATCCTTGATTAATCAGTTTCAAACCAACAGAAATAAATTTACCACCGACCAATATAGCGGTATTCCTTTATTAATCAGAATTTTAAATAGTAAATATATTATTTTTAAGGGAGATTAATCTAAATAGCATAGTAAAATAATTACCTTTCCCTTAGCATAGGGAAGTTACCTCCGCATAGTGAATAGTAAAAACTGTAAAATAAAGAAAGTAAATTATTATTACTACAAACAGTAATTAAAATTATTACAAAAGTAAAAAGTAAAAAATAAAATGAAAATTCTAGAGAGAGAAACTCCCTAATTACATAGAAGGAGTGAGAAAAGGTGTAATGAAAACTGAAAATTCGCGGCCTATTTATAGCAAAAAAATTCACTGTTTGGTCACTGTTCGCGCGTCGCGACGCCAAAGCTTCAGCGTCGCGACGCTGGATTTTGTCGACGTGGCACAATGAGGAGATGACACGTAGCAAGGCGGCTGACTCTTTAGAGCGACACGTGTCATGGCGGCTAAAACTCAATTATTATGCTGACGTCATTGATGACGTGTCACTGTTCATGACGTCATTGGTGACGTCACTGTGATGATGTGGAAGACAACGTGGCGACACGTGGGGCGGCGGCCGTCAGACGAATGAGAGGTTGACACGTGTTGCGCTGTGATTGGCTGATGATGACATGGCATGTTGACATCGGTTGACTTGCTGATGTGGCTGCTGATGTGGACGATGATGTGGCGACACGTAGGATGACACGTGGGGCGGTGGCCGTCCAAGCAATAGGATTTCGACACGTGGCAAGGCGCATTTTAGCATCTCTGTTGTGATGGTGACACGTGTCACGGCGCACGTTAGCAAAGTCAACTTTTCTCAGATTCTGATTTTTTGTGGACCCGGCGCATGTTAGCAGATTCGGCGCATGCTGGGCGTCGCGGCGCGCAGTGTTCCAGCGTCGCGACGCTGAAGAGACGAAAATATCCCTGTTGACGCATTTTTGTCCGGTTTTGCCTCAAATTGCCTCCAGTGCTTTCCAAACTTTATTTATCTACAAAATAACACAAAACACATCAAAACATTCACAAACTCAAGAAACTATACAAAATATTAGATTAAATGAGTGGGAAATAGTGATATAAATACCACTCATCAATACCGCATTCTCAATCCTAAAATGTAGCTGGAGCGTTAGTCAACCCAAACGGCATCACCAAGAACTCATAGTGCCCCTCATGCGTTCGGAACACTGTCTTTTTTCAACTCCTCCGATCTAACCCTAATCTTTTGTAGTAAAAACGGTTTTCAATCCAGTTTCGAGAACACACTTGCGCCCCCAATTCATCCAACACTCATCTATAATCGGAATCATACTTTTCGGTATCATGATTTTATTCAAGGCATGATAATCAACATAAAATCGCACTACCATCCTTCTTCTTAACCAATATCACTGGACTTGAAATGGGCTATAACTCGGTCTGATTAGGCCAGCCATTAACATCTCCCTTATAATTTTTTCAATTTCGTTTTTTTGATAATCAGAGTACATGTAAGGTCCTCAGGTTAGGTGGGGATATCCTGGTATGCAAGCGGATTGCAATGTTCATGTACCCTCTCTTTTAGGCAACTGAATCGGTCGGTCGAACACATAATCATACTGCTGGAGATCTTTTGGACTGACAGGACCCTCCTTCTTGGTCCTTTCCTGCTACTGGTCACTCAAATTCAGCGGTTTAAGTTTCAACTCAATCACCACCCCAAATCCTTTTTTTGGGAAGGTTCGGACTATGGTTTTGTAGACATCATCGACCGTCGTAAAATGTCCCATGTAATCTCACTGTTTTTCCCACCCCTACTGATTGTCATGGTCAGTTCGCGTAGTAGAAGTGTTGGGTTCTATTATAATAGTCCCAAACAAAGATTAAGCATATGAAATACTAAAATGAATATATAAAAGACTTGAAGCATGGCGGAATCATACTTACAAAGTTTGTGATGAAGAAGATGAACAAACCTTTGAATCTCCAAGCTCCAAGTTGGTTGGTTGTTTCGGCCAAGGGAAAGAAGACTTGAAGCTCCAAGCTTTTGTATTCCAAGCTCTTTGATGGTTTCCCTATCACCTCCTTTGATCCCTTGCTTGTGCTAGCAAAAATGGAGAAATGGAAGATCAAATCTTCCTTTGCCCTTCAATGGTGAAGTTTCGGCAATTTGAGAGAAAGAGAGAATTTGTGTGATTGATTTATTTTGTTTTACCAAAATCAATTTATATTTATGCCATAATTTATTAAATAATAATAAATCTATGACACAAACCATGCAATGGCTTAGAGTGTCCAACACTCAAACTCCATGCAAACCAATGAGTGATTGTACACTATCACCATGCAATGCCATAGAGTTTTTATACACTATCACCATGCAATGCCATATAATGACAATGTGTATGACATGTGTCTGTGGGCCCCACACGTTTCCCAATGAAAGTGGGCCCACGTCCACTCACGCGTTCGGGTTCGATATTTCCGAAATACCGAGCTTACGTCGCGACGTTAATTAAATCGAATTTAAATAAATAATTGCGCCTGGCGAAATTATTATTTACGTCGCTAACGAATTAATTTTAAACTAACTCGTTTGCCCGAATTAAAATCTAATTTTAATTTCGCGTCGAAATCGAATTTCGATTATTATATCGAATATAATAATTTTGTCGATTAATTCCAAATTAATCGTTCTCTCTCTAAATAGGCACTTTATCCGAGATAAAGTTTCTCCCGTAATTAATCCAAGATTAATTAAGTCCGAATCAAATATCATAGGTGAATCTTCAGGAAGCGACCCAAGAGATCTCCGGATATTTTGGCAGTAAATCCGGTCGTCGGATAATCCGAACACGTACGTACCTCGTACTACGTCTATACCGATTCACAAGACAAGGTTGGCTTCTAGCAAAGCGCCATGCCTACCCAATTCTCCAGAAATATTCTTATAGGAATATAAGATCTGTATCAAGCGTAGTATACCGTAGTATTGCGTACATCGATCCAGTATCGGATGATCACATGCTAGGCCTGGGGCTGGAGATGTGTCTGCCCCGTACGAAACATATATCGGACATCAAGCAACTAGTCTCTTTAAATCGGACAATCCTGACCTGGTCATATTGTCCCGACGGTTGCAACCTTTTATAGAGTACTAGTTCTGTGTCCTGCGTGATCATCGCCTCCATATGTCTGAAGCGATACTTCCATCTTGACATTACATCCAGTACACTACGATTCTCGATAAACCCAGAAGAGGTGTACACAGAACCGGTTAAGGTCCCCAACCACCAAAACCAAAGTTTACCGATTGTCGCAAGTACTAGCGATGTAAGTCTCAGGTTAAGACCATATACACCTACCTTGATGCGGCCTCCCATAGACACGTAGACATACTACCAATGGGATTCCGCGGGGTCTATCCAGAGCGAAGCTGTTTTCCGTACCATCGGTAAAACACAACCTCCTATCGCACTTGCATAAGTATCCAATACTTAAATATATGAGAACTATGCCGTTGTGCCCTCACAACGTGCACAAGCGCAATACTAGTCTATTCCGCATTATCGATGTCCGATCTCGATAATACTACGACTAGGGATATTTAATGATTAAACCTTTATGGATTGATACTGTCTCATATCATCTCAATCCGGTACTAATCATATGGACTTTCGCCATTTATATATCAAAGTAAATAATATTACAAAACGGCAAAAGGCAATTCATTATCACATAGTTAATTTTGTACAATAATACAATATCATTTACAAACAGTGACGCTATGGGACATAATGTCTAACAATCTCCCACTTGGCCTATAGCCAGTCACTCAGGCATCTAATACCCGAACTATGTATGTGTCGTTCAAAAACTTGCTGAAGAACAGCCTTCGTCAGCGGATCTGCAATGTTATCATCTGATGTGACCTTCTCGACCTTTACATCGCCACGATGTATAATCTCCCGAATCAGATGGTAACGTCGAAGAACATGCTTGGACCGTTGATGAGACCTTGGTTCCTTAGCCTGCGCTATAGCCCCGTTATTGTCACAATACAATGGAACGGGCTCAGCTGCTAACGGAACTACTCTCCTAATCCGATTAGGAACTTTCGGATCCAAACTGCCTCCTTTGCTGCTTCAGATGCAGCGATGTACTCCGCTTCTGTTGTTGAATCGGCAACAGTATCTTGCTTGGAAGATTTCCAGCTCACTGCTCCGTTATTCAAACAAAAATGTACCCGGATTGTGACTTATAGTCATCCTTGTCGGTTTGGAAACTTGCATCGGTATACCCAGATACCTCAAGTTCTCCACCTCCATAAATTAAGAAAGCATCCTTAGTTCGTTTAAGATACTTAAGGATATTCTTAACTGCTATCCAGTGACCTTCACCTGGATCGGCCTGATAGCGACTGCACATGCTCAAAGCATATGAGACATCAGGTCGTGTACATATCATGGCATACATGATCGATCCGACTGCCGAGGCGAACGGTATCCGACTCATGTTGTCTCTCTCTTCCTGAGTCTTAGGACACATGTCCTTAGACAGAGAGGTACCACGTACCATTGGAACCAATCCCCTCTTGGATTGTTCCATGTTGAATCGCTTCAACACTTTATCAATGTATGTACTCTGGGAGAGTCCAAGCAGCTTTCTAGATCTATCCCGGTAGATCTTTATTCCAAGAATAAAGGCTGCTTCTCCCAGATCTTTCATGGAGAATTTTAATGAAAGCCAAGCTTTCACCGACGTTAGCATGGGAATGTCATTGCCTATAAGCAATACGTCGTCGACATAAAGAACAATAAAAGTAAGTGCTCTCCCACTAACCTTCTTGTATACACAAGGGTCATCTGCGTTTTGCACGAAATCATATTCTTTTATGATCTCATCAAAACGCTGATTCCATGACCGTGATGCTTGCTTCAATCCATAAATGGATCGATTTAACTTACAAACCTTGTTTGCAAGTCTTGGCACGATAAAACCGTCAGGCTGTTGCATATAAACATCCTCCAAAAGGTTTCCGTTAAGGAAAGCGGTCTTAACGTCCATCTGCCATATCTCGAAGTCGAAATATGCAGCTATTGCAAGCATTATCCGAATGGATTTAATCATGGCAACGGGTGAGAAGGTTTCGTCATAATCAATACCGTATTGTTGACGATACCCCTTCGCTACAAGCCTAGCTTTGTACGTTTGTACGTTGCCATCCATGTCGGTCTTCTTTTTGAAGATCCATCTGCATCCAATAGGCTTTACGCCTTCTGGTGCATCAACCAGTGTCCAAACTTGGTTGGCGTACATGGAATCCATCTCGGACTTCATGGCATCTTGCCATAAAGCGGAATCGATATTTCGTATCGCTTCCTCATACGTAGCCGGCTCATTATCCTCAATAAGATTAATATCTACATGAGGTGAGATCAGGAACCCATACCTCTCAGGTACTGTTCTGACTCTCTCCGACCTACGCGGTCCTTGTGTATGTGAAGTTTGTGGTACAGACTCATCCTGGACGGTCTGTTCTTGTTCCGTCGTTGATTCATTGCCAGGAACAGTATCACTACGATCTTCATCGAGTTCTACTTTCCTCCCACTTACCACTGCATTTATAAAATCCTTCTCAAGGAAAAATGCTTGTAGAGCAACAAATACTTTGTTCTCTTGTGGGTGATAGAAGTAATATCCTTTGGTTTCCCTAATATCCTACGAAAGGCATTTATCAGATTTGGGTTCAAGTTTGGTACCTTCCAAACGTTTAACATATGCCCAGCATCCCCAAATCTTCAGGAAAGAGAAACCTGGTTTCCTTCCTGTCCATATCTCATATGGAGTCTGTTCAACAGACTTCGACGGTACCTTATTCAAAATAAGTATAGCACTGTTTAATGCGTATCCCCAGAAGGATATTGGTAGCTCAGTGCGACTCATCATTGACCTTACCATGTCCAACAAGGTGCGGTTTCTCCGTTCGGACACACCATTTAATTGCGGTGTTCCAGGAGGAGTCCACTGTGAAAGAATACCATATTCTTTCAAGTAATCTTGAAACTCATAACTTAAGTATTCCCCACCACGGTCTGACCGTAATGTCTTAATACTCTTCCCTGTTTTGTTTCTCCACTTCGTGTCGAAACTCTTTGAATTTCTCAAAAGTTTCCGACTTGTGTCTCATAAGATACACATAACCGTAACGAGATGCATCATCTGTAAAGGTTACGAAGTAGTGAAATCCACCTCTAGCCTGGCTAGACATGGGCCCGCATACATCAGTATGAACGAGAGCCAACAGTTCTGTGGCACGTTCACCTTTACCGCTAAAAGGTGATTTAGGCATTTTGCCTAAAAGACAAGATTCGCAGACGTCATATGAATTGGGATCAAATTCGTCCAAGTACCCACTCTTCGAAAGTGTGGATATGCGAGTCTTGTTGATGTGTCCTAGACGACAATGCCACATATAAGCTTCATCTTTTAGATTACTCCTTTTGAGCCTTTTGTTTGTCATTTTAGGAGATTCATTTATATTCAAAATATAAAGACCGTTATTTGCAACAGCTGTGCAAATTTCTGCATCATTCAGATATAAATAACACCCAGTGTTTCTAATACAAAAGTGTAACCCTGCTGGGTTAACAAGGATACAGATATAATATTCCTAGTTAAACTAGGTACAAAATAACAGTTCAAAAGTTTAAGTACATGCCCTGAGGGCAGTTCTAAAACAAAAGTCCCTACGGCCAAAACAGCAACTGGTGTTCCGTTTCCGACCCGTAGATCCATCTCCCCTGACGCCAGCACCCTGCTATCATGCAGATCCTGCACATCAGTACAAATATGAGCACCACAACCAGAATCAAAAATCCAATTTTTAAAACTAGAAGTATTCATATTTATCTCAATAACAAACATACCAGAGGCGATAGCCTTGCCAGCCTTGATATCCTCCCTCTGCCAATGCCCATTCGGCAGTCACGTTTCCAGTGACCCCTCTTGCCGCAGTTTAGGCAGATGTCGCGAGATTTGTCCTTTGGCTTCCTAGAAGCCACTGTCAACTTGCCTTTGCCCTTCTTCTTGAACTTTTCTTCCTCGCACCTCCAATTGCCTTGGGCCCAGCCCTTGGCGCATGAGAGGTCGATGCATAATGCGCCTCGCGCTTGCTCCCCTTTAGGAGTTCCTTTTCGGACTCCTTCATACGGACAACAACTCTCCGAGAGTGTCGTCAGTATCCATCAACTTGTAGTTGATGATGATTTGTTTCCAAGTATCGGGCAGCGATTGTAATATCATATCAATCGTCAGCTCTGCCTCCAAGACAATGCCCATATTGGCTAACTCATCAATGTCAGCGATCATTTGAGTCCCGTGGGCCTCAACTGATGCGCCGTCTGTCATCCGGGAGCGGAAGAGTTTCCTTACTAGCTCGTACCTCTTCATCCGCTTGTTAGTGCGGTGAAGATCACGCAATCTTGCCATCATGTTATAGGGATCCAAGTCCCTATTTTGGCGTCTGAAATGCTGGGTCATTGCAGCTAGCATAATTGACTGAGCTTGGTCACAATCATCACTATGAGTTCTCCATAACTCTAGCTCCAGTGGCTCAGTGGGTTTAGGCGGGAGAGGCCTCTGAATAGTATACAGTACCCTCTCAGCCCCAAGCACTATCTTGAGGTTCATTTCCCAGTCGGCAAAGTTTGTCCCTTTGAAGACATTATCGCCCATGATTATGTCGCGGATATTACCTTTGCCAGTCATCTTGACAACTATAGTCCAACTATAAAGTCAACGATGTTATGGGTACAGTCAAACTGTTACAAGTAAAATAACAATATATTAGTCCAACTAAAAATATTGACGAAATAATTTTGAAAGACGTGTAAGGCTAATTATCTGAACGAAATTGCAAATTCAATAATAGCCTCCCACTATTTTCTTCAAGTCTCTAACCCTGTAGAGAACTCGGGAAATCGAATTTCCTAGTGGGCTAGGATCCCGTTAAATAACACACACCCTGACTTTGGCCAATAAAAATTGCATGCTATTTAACTTAGGTAGATCTCTATGATCAATTGGATCTCATCCAATTCCTAGATCCGGTTAGGTGGACATCCAAGTCCGAAACATATGTATAATGTCAATGTATCCATACATTTCCTAACCTAACCCTATCCTCCGAATCATCTAGGCCTTGGCTTTGGCCAAAAACAAACCTAATGATTCCAGTTAAGCGGGACCCATTGACGAGGAAAGTTTCGTAATCAATGTCATTGGACAAAAAGTGATCTTGACTTTGGCCAATAAAAATCACGATTTGGACAAGACACCGATATGCAACAAAACTCTCATGATTCAAGTACATCCTTGATTGACAAAGGTCTTGACTTTGGTCAAAAACAAACCAATGCCAACTTCGGATCTTGAACAAGAATCATTCAATGGAAGGATATTCGCTTAATATAAATTGAGGGATTTTCGCGTAATTGGCAACCAATTTATTTATCTTTGTTAGGTCTCATCATCATACACCCTTAAGCATGCTTCTAAAACATCATAAAGCGCGTAAAGTAAATTAATAGTGATATGCGGATGGATATATAAACAACTTGTTCCTAGAACAAATCACTCCCTTTTCTCTCTCCCCGCTAGCACTATTCTACTACTACCCAATTACATAATACAATAAGAGAAACCTCATTTACATTGAGGGGAATTAGGTGAGAAGAGAATACAAAGAGATAAAGAGATAAGGCTGGACACGCAGGTCCAATTTATAAATTCCAAATTTACAATAATTTCTAAAATTACCCTTTCCCTTCTAATATCCATCCGATATACACTATTCATTCATCACATACATATATATTCAAACAAGACATGCTTTTACAACCAATCTAATCCAATTAATTAGTCTTTGTTTAAGTGATCATCCAATGTTCAAACAACGGTTTGATTTTTGCGCGAGTCCAACTCGATTGAGAATAAGTACATAAGGTACGAATTCGCGAATTATATCGAACTACTTATTAAATCTGATTTAATCGTATTCAATACTAATTCATTATTTAATTCCAAATTAAATGTTTACACTTTTAATGTGCTTTAAAGACTTAGATTCTAAATCTAATCTTATTGGGCCTCAAAGCCCAACTAACATCCAATGTTGAATTTAATTCAAGTCAAATGGACTTAGAATTGATTTATTAAGGCTTGGGCTTTGGTCAATGTGGGTCAAACCCAATTACCAAGCCCAAATAAGGAATCACCCTTAAGTGCCATAAAACCAATTTTAAGCCCATAAGGCCCAATTAAATTATTAAAGCCCATTAATTAAATTTTAATATTCCAAACATTAAAGTCCAATTAATTAAAGTGTAATACCAAGATTAATACATTAATCAAATATTTCAAAAATACCCATTTAATTTATTAATCATGTATTTTGCAAAATAAATGTCCAACATTAATTTTAATCAAAAAATCAACTCCATTTCATGTCCTTGTTGATTCGGCCAAGGTGATTTTTGTGTCGATTTGTTTTTTCAATCCGATTGAATTACTAATCTACGTCCCGTATACGTTCTAAGTCATCCAATGAACTTAACACAAAAAATTTCAATACATCAAAGTAAGAATTACATTCGGCCAAGGTCAAATATGGGGAAAAATCATCCAATGCATTTTTCATAAAATTGATTTCATGTATCATCATTCTATATACATGTAAGCATTCTTATTAATCAAATTTCACAAGAACATGCTTTATCAATTTCACCATATCATTCGGCCAAGGTCAAGATTTGGGGAAAAATCATCCAATGCATTTTTCATAAAATTGATTCCATGTATCATCATCATTCTATATACATGCAAGCATACTTATTAATCAAATTTCACAAGAACATGCTTCAATCAATTTCATCACACCCATTCGGCCAAGGCATAAATTTGGGGAAAAATCATCCAATGCATTTTTCATAAAATGATTTCATATAATGTCATTTAACATACATATAAGCATACTCATTCATCAAATTTCACAAGAACATGCTTCAATCAATTTTATCCAATTTTAACCTAAAGTATTTCATGCTTAAACCTAGCTCAATGATACCATTGTTGGTTTCTATTATATATGTCCCAAACAAAGATTAAGCATATGAAATACTAAAATGAATATATATAAAAGACTGAAGTATGGCGGAATCATACTTACAAGTTATGTGATGAAGAAGATGAACAAACCTTGAATCTCCAAGCTCCAAGTTGGTTGGATTGGTTTCGGCCAAGGGAAGAAGAAGACTTGAAGCTCCAAGCTTTTGTATTCCAAGCTCTTTGATGGTTTCCCTATCACCTCTTTGATCCCTTGCTTGTGCTAGCAAAAATGGAGAATGGAAGATCAAATCTTCCTTTGCCCTTCAATGGTGAAGTTTCGGCAATTTGAGAGAGAGAGAGATTGTGTGATTGATTTATTTTTTGTTTTACCAAAAATCAATTTATATTTATGCCATAATTTATTAAATTAATAATAAATCTATGACACAAACCATGCAATGGCTTAGAGTGTCAAACACTCAAACTCCATGCAAAACCAATTGAGTGAATTGTACACTATCACCATGCAATGCCATAGAGTGTTTATACACTATCACCATGCAATGCCATATTTTGTACAATAACCCATGCATAATGACATGTGTCATGTGGGCCCCACACGTTTCCCAATGAAAGTGGGCCCACGTCCACTCACGCGTTCGGGTTCGATATTTCCGAAATACCGAGCTTACGTCGCGACGTTAATTAAATCGAATTTAAATAAATAATTGCGCCTGCGAAATTATTATTTACGTCGCTAACGAATTAATTTAAATTAACTCGTTTGCCCGAATTAAAATCTAATTTTAATTTCGCGTCGAAATCGAATTTCGATTATTATATCGAATATAATAATTTTGTCGATTAATTCCAAATTAATCGTTCTCTCTCTAAACTAAGGCACTTTATCCGAGATAAAGTTTCTCCGTAATTAATCCAAGATTAATTAAGTCCGAATCAAATATCATAGGTGAATCTTCAGGAAGCGACCCAAGAGATCTCCGGATATTTTGGCAGTAAATACGGTCGTCGGATAATCCGAACACGTACGTACCTCGTACTACGTCTATACCGATTCACAAGACAAGGTTGGCTTCTAGCAAAGCGCCATGCCTACCCAATTCTCCAGAAATATTCTTATAGGAATATAAGATCTATATCAAGCGTAGTATACCGTAGTATTGCGTACATCGATCCAGTATCGGATGATCACATGCTAGGCCTGGGGCTGGAGATGTGTCTGCCCCGTACGAAACATATATCGGACATCAAGCAACTAGTCTCTTTAAATCGGACAATCCTGACCTGGTCATATTGTCCCGACGGTTGCAACCTTTTATAGAGTACTAGTTCTGTGTCCTGCGTGATCATCACCTCCATATGTCTGAAGCGATACTTCCATCTTGACATCACATCCAGTACACTACGATTCTCGATAAACCCAGAAGAGGTGTACACAGAACCGGTTAAGGTCCCCAACCACCAAAACCAAAGTTTACCGATTGTCGCAAGTACTAGCGATGTAAGTCTCAGGTTAAGACCATATACACCTACCCTGATGCGGCCTCCCATAGACACGTAGACATACTACCAATGGGATTCCGCGGGGTCTATCCAGAGCGAAGCTGTTTTCCGTACCATCGGTAAAACACAACCTCCTATCGCACTTGCATAAGTATCCAATACTTAAATATATGAGAACTATGCCGTTGTGCCCTCACAACGTGCACAAGCGCAATACTAGTCTATTCCGCATTATCGATGTCCGATCTCGATAATACTACGACTAGGGATATTTAATGATTAAACCTTTATGGATTGATACTGTCTCATATCATCTCAATCCGTACTAATCATATGGACTTTCGCCATTTATATATCAAAGTAAATAACATTACAAAACGGCAAAAGGCAATTCATTATCACATAGTTAATTTTGTACAATAATACAATATCATTTACAAACAGTGACGCTATGGGACATAATGTCTAACAAGAGAAAATTCCCCGAGAGTTTGCTAACCATGTCACCCCACAACGATGTCTGCACGACCCATTCAAATACAAAAAGTCCTTTCTCAAATCCATTCAGAAAGCTTCAACACAACCCTCTTACAGCAACCTCGTCCGTTCATCGACCCTCATCACATAATTCAACTCAAATGATTTAGATGGCATCCAACCCAATCGCATTCTTCTACAAGGTTGGCGAAAGGAAGGGTGATGCCCCACTGTCGTCAGTATCAACCACTTCCGACCTTGCACTGACCCCAATAATCTTCATGGTCTTCCCCTGCTGGGGCAAATCCAACAAGGACTTCATAGAGATATCATCAAAATTTGCTCATCTTCCTTCTTCTCGTCCCCACTTAAAATTGGTTACGCCTGGTTCCTTCCTACTGCCGTCATAGCGACGCTTCTGGCGAGGTGTGCCGGGCTGGATTGTGGAGGTCGGGTTCCTCGGTCACTAAACTCAGATGACTGAATTTGCTTTCAAGCTGCTGAACCTCTCGGTTCTTCTCTCTGTGACCCATCGTGTCTTCCAATTCTTCACTCTGCTCTTCTTCTTCAACAATCATAAGCTTCAGATTCTTGTTCGTGCATACATGGCCCGGAAAGAACCTGCCATTGCACTTAAAACACAAGTTGTTCATGCACTTGTAGTTTTCCTCTTGCTCCGAAAGTCGTCGGAAAGGATGGGGTCTATAAGGAGTCGATACCGCCGAACTATGAGCTCGGAAATCCTGCCCCATGTTGCTGGCAGGGGCTGCTCTAGCGATAGGCGTAGATTTGCTTTGCTCAGGTGCACGGTGGGAGCTGAATTCGTGAGTTGAAGGTGGTGGCTGATGTGGGTTAGGCCCATTAGCAGTTGATTTATTAAAGCCCATTCTGAATTCTTGTGATCACCCAGCATAAGTGTGATATTGGGGGCCGGCCCAACCCTGACTTTTCCCATACCCATGCTGACTACCTTCCAACTTCTTCGTTCCAGCCTCCAATTTCTCCTCCAGGTCAAGAACCAGTCCCATTACATGCCTCAATCCTTGCATCCTCCAAGGTTTCAACTCAGCTTGTAATTTCCCTTTTAGCCCACACGTGAAGAAGTGTGTGAGTAACTCCTCATTAGCCCCCGGTGTCGTACTCGAAGCTAGCTTAAATTCGGCGATGTACTCACTAACGCCTCATGTTTGTTTCAGATTGATCAATGCCGGATACCCTGTCGGTCCGGTGGAAGATCGAAATCTTTCTAACAACTCCTCATTCAGCTTAGTCCAAATACGTGGTGGCCAACGTGCCGCCAGCCATTGATACCAATTCAATGCAGCCTTCTCAAAACACACCGTGGCTGCCGATATTTTATCCGCTTCCATGATCTCATTGACCTCAAAGTAGTGTTCTGCACGATAAATCCACCCTTGAGGGTCGGTCCCATGAAATAATGGTAACTCGAGCCTCCGGTAACTCCTTCCTCCCCTCCTTGCATAACCCTCTAGTCTCTCTTCCTCATCTACACTGTCATACTCTTGGTTTTGGAAAGATCCTTTTGTTTCCACTACTTTCCCTTTTTCTTGGCGCTTTCGACTAGCGTCCATCTCCCTTATCATGGCCATCAGTGCGTCATGCCCTCTCCTCAACTCTTCTACGGTATTGTTAATTCCTTCATGCCTCTGGTGTAACCCTTCCATTGCCTCACTCATTTTTTCCACTCGGCTCTCTACCTCATCCACTTGGGTATCCATCCTTTCTCCGGTTTGTATTGAGACCATCTTCTTCCCACTCCCACTATCGGCAGGCTCCGATACCACTGATGGAGCTTTCCGTCTATTGCAGGTCTAGAAAAACACACTCAGCAACGAGGAATCCAAACACCATAACTCAACCGACTGAGCAATATGTTTTAGATTTGTATTTGTATTGGCAACTCAATGAAACAGTGAGAAAGAATCAATATCCATATCAGTTGTGTAATGTAACAATGAAAAGATGCATAAAGAACAATGACCTCCATTAATCATCAGCCACCAGACTACTGTTTTTTAACATTAACTGCAAATACTACAGACTCAAATGTAGAAAAACTAACATAACCAAATCCAGAAAAAAAGACTAATAAATTTCCCTAACACAGTGAATAATATCTAGCATTCCACAACGACGCCTCTGCCCTCATCCCTCTGTAAAAATGACTCTCCTTTTCTGCCCACCCTGCTGTCCTTTTGTTCTCCTTCTCTCCTCGTCCTCTAACCAACTCCTTGCTCCCATTGGTCCCATTTTTCCTCCACTCTGGTGCTTCCACATGGCATATTAGCAACCATTGACCTCCCTCCATTTGGCGTATTAGCAGCCCTTGATCTCCTTTGGTAGACCTTCAGCCCATGGGCCTTATCATAAGGAAAATAAACTGACAGCAGTTACATTTCATTCACGTTTCCCACTAACTGGCCCACTTCCAAGAATCTTAGAACTTCCTCATTATGGGCGATTGTCCAGCTTAAAGAAGTGGAAAGTAATTAATTGGTTGGTTTATTCCTTGTTTAGAGGATTCGTGTCATTAAAGAGTTGATATTTCAGACCCATTCCTATTGTGAATTTTGTTTGTCTTTGTTGGAACCAAACCAAATCTGGACTTTCTATCGAGGAGCCCTAAATTCATACTCTGATGGAGGTTCTCGTATCAGATTCTGACGATAGGTTCTGGCATGGAGCTCCTGATTTCAAAGTCTGGTGATGAGTTCTGTTATCAGATTCTAATAATAGGTTCTATTGTCAGAATTTGAATGATAAGTCCTGAAATCATGGACCCCTCTTCGTCGAGCCACGTGTCATTTGACTACATGCTTGATTTTCCCTAAACAGGTTTCAAGACCTCTTCTCGCTTGAAACAATCATCTTTAATTTCATGAGCACCGTCTTTAACAATTGAACACTTAGAATCAGAAATTGAGTTCAAATTCCTGTTTGAACTTGTCAAAACCTGGTGAGGTGTTTTAACAAGTGTTTCCACGGCACCATTACAAACAGAAACCAACATATCCCTCACATTGTTTTCATGCTTGGGGTTGGTCAAGCCAGTGAAAAGATCATCATAAATATTGATATTCATCGTCTTGTAAATATAAACTGCAATAGCTGTGCTCACAAACTTGTGTATACAATCAGCTATTGTTGAGTTTCTAATTAGGTCCCAAGATCATGAAATCAAGCATAAAATTCGCATGAACACATCAAAGAAGTAAGGCGGAATACATACTCACATTGAACGGCTTAAGATGCGAAGAACAAAAACCCATTTTCGTCCTCCATGAAGCTCGGCAGTAAGCTTTTGAGCCAAGGGGCTGCTCGGTTTTGGCCTCCAAAGTCCTTCCAAGAATCGGCCATGTGAGACTCCATTGAAGCTCCAAGCTTCAAGCTTTCCAAAGATGATCCCAAGCTCACAAACTCACTTCCCTATCACCTTTGTATAACCCTATGGTGTGTGCTAGCACCTTTGTTTTGCAACAAAACATCTCCCACTTGCTTCTCTTTTGCGTCGGCAGTGACCAAAATGGAGAAGAATAATTTTGGCTCAAAGCCGTGTGTGAGGGAGAAGAAGAAAGGAGGGAAAAACGTGAATAAATGGGAGAGAGAGAGTGAATGATTTATATATGTTTTATTTATTCCATTTACCAAGTAAATAAATAAAATATACATATACAAATATTAATTCAAAAGTCAAAAGGTACAAGTCCTATCAACTTTCAAACCATCACCTTTCACTATTCACATCAAGTCACTTTAATAAAGTGACAACATGTCATGTCACATCACTCAAAGTGATAAGTGATTTGACGCTTGATGCGACTAGTGATTTGACGCTTGATGTGACTTGTGTGCCGCGCTCGAATTCGAAATGCGAATGCGCTCGCAATCATACTCGGGCTCGGGTTCGCTAATTCCAAATTAACGAATTTTCCGTCGCGTCGTAATTAAATGATTACGCCTAGCGAAATCACTATTCACGTCGCTAACGAATTAATTCTAAATTAATTCGTTCGCCCGAATTAAAATCCAATTTTAATTCCGCGTCGAAATCCAATTTCTAATAATATATCAAATATATTATTTTATCGATTAATTACAAATTAATCGTTCTCTCTCTTTAACGATATTTTATCCGAGATAAAATATCTCCCTAATTAATCCCAGATTAATTTTCTCTCTCATCGAATTAATCCCAGATTAATTAAAGTGCGAGTCATACGTCATCGGTGAATCTTCAGGAACCGACCCATGAGATCTCCGGATATGTTGGCAGTAAATACGGTCGTCGGACTATCCGAACACGTAAGTACCTCGTACTATGTTTATACCGATTTACAAGACAAGGTTGGCTTCTAGCAAAGCGCCATGCCTACCCAATTCTCCAGAAATATTCTTACATGAATATATAGATCTGTATCAAGCGTAGTATACCGTAGTATTGTGTATATCAGCCCAGTATCGGATAGTCACGTGCTAGTGCTAGGGCTGGGGCTGGATAAGTGTCTGCCCCGTCCGAATCACATGTCGGATGTCTGGTAACTAGTCTCTATAATCGGATATACATGACCTTGTCATAATATCCCGATAGCCGGCCAGCACTTAAGAGCACTAATACTGTATCCTGCGTGACATCATCTCCACTATGACTGGAGTGATACTTCCGTCTTGACATCACACCCAATACACTACGACTCTCTGATAAACCCAGAAGTGGTGTACGCAGAACCGGTTAAAGCCTTGTACCACCAAGACCAAAGTCTACCGATTATCGCAAGTATTAGCGATGTAAGTCTCAGGTTAAGACTATACACACCTACCTTGATTTCGGCCTCCCATAGACACATAGTCATAATACCAATGGGATTCCGAGGGGTCTATCCAGAGCGAAGCTGTTTCCCGTACCATCGGTGAAACACGACCTCCTATCGCACTTGCATAAGTATCCGATACTTATATATATGAGAACTATGTCGTTGTGCCCTCACAACGCACACAAGTGCAATACTAGCCTATTCCGCATTATCGATGTCCAGTCTCGATAATACTCCGCTAGGGATATTTAATGATTAAACCTTCGGGGACTGATACTGTCTCATATCATTCTCAGTCCAGGAACTAATCATAGGGACCTCTCTTCATTTATATATCTATGGTGATCTAATCACAAATGATGAGAGTGCAATTTCCTTGTCACATAGTTAATTTGCTACAACAACATAATGATCTGTGCAAATAGTGACGATATGGGTCATTTTGTCCAACAGCTATAAGTTCCTTACACTTATCGTTGCAAACCACATTTAGCCATCTGGGCACATCCAATGGCCCCTTCCCAAAATGAACTACATTTGCCTGATCATTCACACTCAACCCAAGTTCCAGCAAAACTACCAACAACAACTGAAACAAAGCCAGTACCAGCTGTGGAGAAAATCCTATCCATTATTTTATCACTAAAACTCGAACTTACAGACCCAATTCCCATTCCATTCTCATGAGGGCTACTACTCCCACCCCCCTAAATTCCCACCTACTCTCTCTCTCCTTAAAATGTCAAAATTACCCCTCTCTTTTATAAAAATTCACTCCCCCAATATATATACACTTATTTAACACTACTTATATATATATTAATTTAACACAACTTACATTTTTTTATTATTTTTTAAAATTATATTTTTTTGTTCTTTATATATCTAATCTTTTTTATTTGCTTAATAAATATTACAAATTTCATATTTATTATTAATTATTTTGTGTTCATTTATTCATTTAATTTTTGTGATTCTTTTTTAATTTATTCAACACTACTTATGTATTATAAAAATATTCTCATGTATATTAGAGAAATATATATTTAAAAAAGAGTACAAATAACAACATAATTGATTACGAATCCTATAACGAGTTGCTCATTCTTTAGTTTCGTATGATGAATGTTCCCACCACCATTAAACAAGTTACTAGTGCTAGTAAATAAGATATGTGTTTTTGACAAAAAATATCTCAAAGATGCAAGCAGAGTACGTTTACTTTGCTTTAGCTTACTATGTCTGCCTAAATTTTCTTAAATAACAAGCAAAGTACGTTTACTTTGAGTTATGCTAAAGAATGGATACTGACTCACGAAGTTAAATAAGACAAACAACTTTTAATAAAGTAAAAATAAAATCATAATCATAATCAAATAGACTATGTCAAATTTTATTTTATAAACTGATTTTGTAAATTTTTAAATAATCAAAAAATTAAATTAATAAATAGTAAATTTGTAATATTTATTAAACAAATAAAAAATAGAAAAAATACAAATTTAAAATTTAAATCTCAAAGAAAACTATGTCATAGTTTTGCGCCAAACTATGTCATAGTTTTGCGCCCTAGCAAAACAAGGGCGCATAACTATGCAGTGGGAAGGAAATTTTTCACTCACACAGGGGCAATTTTGAGATTTCCGGAGAGACAAGAGGGGTGTGTGTGTCAGGGGAGGTGAGAGTAGTAATTTTCCATTCTCATTCATCGAGTTCATCTTACACCCACGCAAAATCCCTACTGTCAAAGCCTCAGAAACCCCAATCAAAGACTGAGAAAACTCCTCAGACTTCGCAATCTTAGAAAATTGCTTTAAACTATTGGGAATTTGGTCAGAATCAGACTGCAAAAACTCCTTCAAATCTCTTGACACAACTATTCAAATTAACGGGCCTAACTCACCCCAAAGCCCAGCTTAAAAGTTGAAGATTATCCGTATTTTGAGTTTAATTGTTTATCTCAACAGATGTGAAATATTTTCCTCAACACTCCCTCTCACGTGCAGACCGGTCTTTTTGCCTTGTTCATGTCACATGCACAGGTAGTGTGGGCCCACACGTGTATGAGTGTGGCTCTCATATTATATTAAAATTAATGTACCTAACTAAACCCAAAAACAACTTGAGAGTTGAGGACTGTCCAATATTTATATTTTGAATTTAATTATTTTTCTCAGCCGGGATATTTTCCTCACCAACAACGCCCATCATCTCCGAAGAATCAGAAACCAAGTCAACTACATTCACAAAAGCTCCTAACAGTTTGAACAATCTCCTTCCCTTATTCACCACCGAAGGTAAATTATAAACCTTGTAACCCCATAACCAGAGCCCCAAATAGAGCTAACAAAATCAGCCACTTATTTCTTCTCCGAGTGAAATTCAACCCATTTTTCACCAATTGAAGATCCATTGAACAAAAAACCATCGAACTACAACAAGAAAAGGAAAGAAGCCCTAGGGTTTTGAAAAATCTAGGGTTTCTTTTTTGGTTGAAATTGACGAATGGAAAAGTCCGTTTAAGTTAACAGAACGTTTCTTTATTTGGGTGAAAGAATGATTGTGTATAGAATTGTGATATCGACGAAGCTGTTGCTGCCGTTTGTTGCAGAGGAGGAGAGATAATTTTGCGAAGTTTGTTATGGTGCAAATTAGCAAGATATGATTGGCTGAAAAGCCTGGACCTTGGAAACTTTCGGTTTCGGAGGCTGGTCCATTTTTTTATTTTTTTTTTAAAAAATATAATGTTGTTCCAAAACGCGGGTAACGTGATTGTTGAGTGCCCAACGACCTGCCGTTGCGTTCAGCTGTTATTGATAATTTCTAAATTGTGTGAAATATCAAATAAAATTGAATAAAAAAATTATTTCAATAAAAATACATTTTAGGATTTTTCAATAAATATTTGAAATAAATAAAAATTAAAACAAATCAAATTTTTATGTGTGTTATTCAGGATTTTTCTTTCAAATTTAAAATCAACCAAGAAAAAGCAATGGAAATCATTCTCTAATTCACCTGGATATAAATTTTTTATTAATTAGGGACTATTGGGTTTACTACCGAAATAAACGGATCGTCATTATTTTAAATTATATATTTAATTACATTGCACTCCATCTCTCTCCACCTCTAAAGACATTCTTATGTACATTTGAAATTGAACCCATAGGCTATTGATTCCATTATAAAAGTCAAATAATTCGTGCTATCCTTCATTGCTTCAATTATAAATGTCAAATAATCCATACTATCTTTTATTGCTGGAAAATTTACACACGTGACTTAAAAAATATTTTGAATTACAAAATAATCCATTTCGAAAAGCAACAAGTTAAGGCTTGTAATGATGTTGTGTTCTAGTAAATTTTTTGGTTAGGTTTTCTTGAAATGGTTAGTTTTCATAGGAGAAAGGCAAGCTTAACTGAGATTGTTGACGGTGGATTTTGGTCTCAGGGTAATATGGGAATATTACTCCCGAGACAATCCTCCCTCAATAGTGAATTTGTTTGGTTATGGGGGACCAAAAGCAAACTTACCAAAAGACAGATAAATACGCCAATCGACAAGGAGATTTAACGTGGTTCGGCGGATCTTGGTCCGACCTACGTCCACAGGCACAAAAAGGATGATACTTTTATTACTCAAACACGCTTCTCAGCTCTGCCTCTTGTTTTTTACAAGTCTGATGGTAATGATTATCATCTTAACTCCCCCTCCTTTTCTTCTTTTATGCACACTCTACCATTCTATTTATAATAGTGTAGAAATCAGATTCCTTCTCCTACAAGAATTTCCTAGTTGAAACTATTCTATTTTCCCATAAGGATTCCTAGTCAAAACTATTCTATTTTCCCATAAGGATTCCTAGTCAAAACTATTCCCTTTTCTCATAAGGATTCCTAATCAAAACTACATTTACTTTCTTTATCCTATTAGGACTCTGACTCACCAGTTTTCCTCATAAAAATAGGATAACTTGTCGTCTTATCCGCAAGAATAGGGTGTCATCTTCCGGAGCACACCTCGCTATATGCTCGGTCTTCATGAGGTCGATCATAATGGTCATTTGAGCTGAGAGTGCTGTTTTTGATCTTATAATGCCCGGTCATCCGATCTTATGTGGTCGGGTTACAGATCATAAGTGCTCGGCCCCTAACTCATGTGGTCGGGTCGGTATTAATGATCTCGATCAAGAATGGAGTTACCCTTTTACCCAAGACATGCTACTTAAATATCATAGTGCCTAAAAAACACCATCAACATCTATCCCCTAGTTCTCGGTAACAACGAGTTTGTGAGTTGATGCCGGGAACTATAAAAAAAGATGGTGTGTCGATGAATCCGTCGGTGGTCACTCCAGAAACCGCAGAGAAAAATGCCTTGGCTGCAAGTCTGGTCCATCCTGCCACCTTCATGTGCTCAGTCAACGAGGATCCCGATATCTACCTGTGGAGAAAATGCTTTGCCCTTATGCTGATGACGATCGACTCGGTGGGACGTAACCCGACCCCGAGCTGAGAAGAACATTTGGCTCTGGGGGAATGTCACCTCCCTAGACCAATAGAGGGCCGACCATGGGGGAGATGCTCTGATCCCATGCCGATGATAAGTCTCTCGGTGGGACGTATCTCGACCCCGAGCTGAAGAAAGACTTGGCTCTGGGGGAATATTACATCCCCAGTCCAAAGAAGCCGACTCGGTGGGACGTAACCCGACCCCGAGCTGAAAGAAAGACTTGGCTCTGGGGGAATGTTACATCCCCAGTCCAAAGAAGCCGACTCGGTGGGACGTAACCCGACCCCGAGCTAAAAGAAAGACTTGGCTCTGGGGGAATGTTACATCCCCAGTCCAAACAATCCGACTCGGTGAGACGTAACCTGACCCCGAGCTGAATAAAGACTTGGCTCTGGGGGAATATTACATCCCCAGTCCAAAGAATCCGACTCGGTGGGACGCAACCCGACCCCGAGCTGAAAGAAAGACTTGGCTCCCCAGTCCAAAGAAGCCGACTCGGTGGGACGTAACCCGACCCCGAGCTAAAAGAAAGACTTGGCTCTGGGGGAATGTTACATCCCCAGTCCAAAGAAGCCGACTCGGTGGGACGTAACCCGACCCCGAGCTAAAAGAAAGACTTGGCTCTGGGGGAATGTTACATTCCCAGTCCAAAGAAGCCGACTCGGTGGGACGTAACCCGACCCCGAGCTAAAAAAAAGACTTGGCTCTGGGGGAATGTTACATCCCCAGTCCAAAGAAGCCGACTCGGTGGGACGTAACTCGACCTCGAGCTGAGAAAGACTTGGCTTTGGGGGAATGTTACATCCCAAGTCCAAAGAAGCCGACTCGGTGGGACGTAACCCGACCCCGAGCTGAATAAACCATAAGGCCTCGGCGGAACAAAATCCAGCCCCGAGTCGAATAAACAAGCGGCCTCGGCGGAACGAAATCCAGCCCCGAGCCGAATAAACATCGGTCTCGGCGGTACAAGAGCAGACCTGAGCCGGAAAGAGACATCGGTCTCGGCGGTACAAGAGCAGAACCGAGCCGGAAAGAGACATCGGTCTCGGCGGTACAAGAGCAGACCCGAGCCGTAAAACAAATATCAAAATCATTGTGTGAGCCATAACAAAAAAGCATAATCAAATGTCAACCTAAGACAGAAAAAGTCTTACTCACCTTTTTGGGATCCGTTGCCTTTCTTGCAACACTACAAGGGTCACTACAAGCAAGGCTCTTCTTAATACATCCTCTCTGCATCTCAGCATTCCACGCATCCGACCGGATGACTTCCGCTATCAACTTGGTAGACCTCAAAAAACCGAATGGTCTATGTACACTCTGAGATAGCCTTCTTTCACCAAGTCTTCCACCTGCTCCCGCAGGTCTCTGCACCCATTCGTGGCATGTCCCCTTACGTTATGGTAGATACAGTATGCCCTACTATTTCCCTCCTCAATCGGGAACCTTTTCAAATTAGGCTCGGCCAACAGACCTTTATCCTGGATTTCCCGAACTATCTGGGCCATAGGTTTGTTCAGGGGGGTGTATACTGTACTCCCCGCGACACGGTTGACTTGGACAGATGACTTTATCTTTTGAACATGACTATTCGGAGGTGTCGGTCTGAGTTTCTTCTGCTCCGGGATTGGTCTCCTCAAATTTCTAATCGAATCCCACTGATTGTCTGACCTGAGTATCTTAGCATTTCGGGTGTCTACTCCCCGGGCAATATTTTTCTCCTCCTATATTAAGATAAAATTTTGGCCAACTCCAGGGCAGTGGCATAATCCGATACGTCTTGAATCCTCAGGTGAGTCCACAATTTCCCGACCTTCAAACCTCCCTTGAGACTTTCTAGCGCTTCCGATGACTCGTACGCTCCGACCTCGATCACCAATTGTGGTATCTTTCAATAAAATTCCTCAGGGGCTCATCATCCCCCTGCTTCATCAGTCTCAATTCTCCCACCATTTTCTTGGGGATGCAGGCCCCTTTGAAGTGTCGAACAAATGACCTTCTGAGTTGAGCGAAGCTACTGATGCTTCCCGGGGTAAGACTTCTGAACCACAGAATGGCAGACCCGCCCAAGGTTAGGGGGAATACTTTGCAAATGGCATCCCCAACTACCCCTTGGACATCCATTAATATGATGAAACTTTCAATATGGGACTTTGGATCTGAATGGCCTTTGTAGGGCGTCATGGATGGCATGTTGAAATGTCTTGGGAATTTTGCCGACCTTATTTCTTCTGTGAGGGAGATTCAACCTCACCGTCCCGAGCATCTACTGTATCAATTTTGGGGTTTACTCCCCACTTGGCTATTTCTTTTCTTAACCAAGACTTTATACTGCCATCTGTGTCACTATACCGCCTCCCGCGGCCTCCTTCGCGTCTGTCACCACGGGTGCGGCGTTCCTCATGACTTGTGACTTCCCGTCCAGTTTCACCATGCTTCATATTTTCCCTTCTGGTGTCGCGGGGGCTATCATATGAAGAATATGTTGAGTCCCCACAGACAGCGCCAACTGTTGACGGTGGATTTTGGTCTCAGGCAATATGGGAATATTACTCCCGAGACAATCCTCCCTCAATAGTGAATTTGTTTGGTTATGGGGGACCAAAAGTAAACTTAGTAAAAGACAGATAAATACGCCAATCGACAAGGAGATTTAACGTGGTTCGGCGGATCTTGTTCCGACCTACGTCCACGGGCACAAAAAGGATGATACTTTTATTACTCAAACACGCTTCTCAGCTCTGCCTCTTGTTTTTTACAAGTCTGATGGTAATGATTCTCATCTTAACTCCCCCTCATTTTCTTCTTTTATGCACACTCTACCCTTCTATTTATAATAGTGTAGAAATTAGATTCCTTCTCCTACAAGAATTTCCTAGTTGAAACTATTCTATTTTCCCATAAGGATTCCTAGTCAAAACTATTCCATTTTCCCATAAGGATTCCTAGTCAAAACTATTCCATTTTCTTATAAGGATTCCTAATCAAAACTACATTTACTTTCTTTATCCTATTAGGACTCTGACTCACCAGTTTTCCTCATGAAAATAGGATAACTTGTCGTCTTATCCGCAAGAATAGGGTGTCATCTTCCGGAGCACGCCTCGCTATATGCTCGGTCTTAATGAGGTCGGTCATAATGGTCATTTGAGCTGAGAGTGTTGTTGTCGATCTTATAATGCCCAGTCATCCGATCTTATGTGGTCGGGTTACAGATCATAAGTGCTCGGCCCCTAACTCATGTGGTCGGGTCGGTATTAATGATCTCGATCAAGAAGGGAGTTATCCTTTTACCCCTGCCGTGCTACTTAAATATCATAGTGCCTAAAAAACACCATCAACAGAGATAATTAAACTAAAATCGGTTAGAATCGGGCAAAAATGGCTAAATCCCGATATAAAGACCAAATCTAGAAAAATTACAAATGAGTGGCGAGTTAGGACATCTGAGCGCGCCCATTACGGAGACCCTAACAACCTGCTTGGTCTCCTTCCCTTGACTAACTTCCATAATGCTGGAGTTTGCTGATTGTTTCAATTATAAAAAAATCTAATAAAACATGCTTATCCTCTGAAAATGAATTTATGTCAATTTGAGATTGCTATTTAATTAACGTTTTTAAATATA
This sequence comes from Zanthoxylum bungeanum, assembly GCA_019454045.1. NCBI lineage: Eukaryota > Viridiplantae > Streptophyta > Magnoliopsida > Sapindales > Rutaceae > Zanthoxylum > Zanthoxylum bungeanum. The sequence goes on along the minus strand of SKCR01043374.1, from coordinate 3,162 downwards.
ATATTAAGAGATTTCAAATAGTTTTAATTTTGAAATCAATTTATTTCATAAAATCTCTTAACATAAAGTAAAATTTGGAATTCAAATTGTACTCTCATAAATGAGAAGAAATCTGATATTGCAAAATCAAATAAAAATAAAAATAAATCATTCTGAAGCAACTAAGAATATTAAAAATTAAGACTTAAAATAAATATTTAACAAATAAATAAAACCTCAATGGTCTGGATACTGAACAGACCATCACTCTATGAACACTTGATCATCACCATCAGGTACAAAGAATTTGATTAAAACAATGTGCAATCAAAACCTAGACTTTTGGGATATGTATAGTATCCAGTTCGTAACAAATCAAACTTCCATCCCATTCTACTCTGATCAGCAAAGCTTACGCTGCACTGAACCTTAACAAGGGGTATTGCAAACTTTATAATTTCAAAGCATTTTCAAACATTCTTTGGATTCACGGGCACAATATCATCATCCTCAAGGTCACTGAAAGAAATGTCATCTTCATTCCCCACACAAATTGCAGTTTCACGCTGTCCACCTAAATCTGAATCTTCATCTGGCCAGTCATCATAATCGTCTTCATATTTTGGAATTTGTATTTTAGAGGACCGACTAGCCAATAAATTATTATCCTTGGCCACTGCCTGTTTTTCCTCAATGACAGCCTTGTCAATATATCGAATCTCTGTGCTTTCAATTGGGTGCTTTTCGGACTCATAAGAAGTTATCATGGTGGAAGTGGTTGGTTCAGAGGCATACATCCTACTCCTGGGTGAGATGATTTCAGGTGTACAATAAGATGAGGTCGGAACAAGGTCCTCTAGTTCATTTTCACTATCTTTCATGTAGGAAGTGCGTCTTCGAAACGAGTCAGTTTTCGGCTTTGTTTGCTTTTGTAACTCTTGCATCCACATTGATCTTGCTTCCATTACCTGAAAACAAAGGGTTGAACAATTGTAACAACTCACCAACCATCCTTTTCGCAAACATGAATCTATGAAGAGACAGTTTGGTATTGTGCTGCTGTGAAATGGAAGCTTTGACTGTGGAATAATCAAATAAATGTTGATAGTGTTGATAAATATGACTTGAAGTAAATAATATTGACAAAAAGTAGCAAGGTAATATGAGTTTTTCATCAAACAACTGCAGGGTAAAATCATCTTAGCTTTCAAATCATTGTTGCAAGTGTTTATCAGATACTTTACATAGACAGCAAGACCAAACAGTGCCAAAGCTAAGGTTGTATAATTAATTATTCAATGCCTAATGCCTATAGAATCAAATCCATGAAGCACCATATTAGAACTTCAGAAATCTCAGCAGTTTGTAAAATTTGTAACTGTGGCAGCTATAGACTCATTTTAACTTGATTATTTGTTTATTTTGTGATAAATAAAATTTATCCTACAGATTTGTGACAAATGCAGCTAAGGAATCGCCAAGTTTCAACTTACTTGGGGTGTAGACAAAATCTCTGCATCATGTTTGTTAAGCCTGGAGTGCAGCAGAACAAAATAAACTTTCCAAAAATAATTCTCACTCATATGACACGGGCAAAGTTCAATTCTCAGAGCAGCTAATCTGGGAGCAAAATGTTGAATATCCAAAGCATGCTCCTTTTGAGAATCTGACAAGTCAAAATCTGAAAAAAGGGGGAGGCGTAATATAGCATAAGTCTTGAATGCAGACAATCTAAAGCAATGAGAGAGAGAAATTTAGAACCACCAACTATGCTAGCTCATTGTCAGGAGGAAGAGTTAGCATTACGATTCATAATACGATATAGGAATGCCTCCCATTAGGAGAGGTTGGATCAGAGAAACAAAATAGATGGTTACTCATTCTTGAACTTTTAAACAAACAGAAAGCAAAAATCAGTAAGCCTATGCACATATGCTGCTTCTCTAACATTGCATGCTGAACAAGAGAAAACAAAGAATTTTATCCTATGGATAACAGACCCGTGCAAACACACACCCAATGTTCATGTCAACACTTATGAAGGTGCTACACATTTTCATGTCACAAGAAACTAAAATCGATAAGATAATACATTTGCTAAGTCCTTGTCACTCGTATTTATTAACATCATTACACAGAACTTTTAGAAAGATGAATAACAAGTTGAGCAGTTGGGACTTGAACTCGCAAAATCAAACTACCAACCAAACCAAACAAAAGTCTTTTCTCACTAGGTTGAGTCGGCTACATAGAGTATTTGACACCATTATACTCTATACGATCATTGTCTCATTAAGCACAGTAAAATATAAGTCTCTTTTATAGTTTATGTCCATGTCAAATTAGGTATTCACTAACCTCGCTTAACATATAGCAAAATACCATTTACTTTATTTCCCAGGCACTTAGAGGTCTAAGTTTTCAAAGTAGCAATATGACAAAAACAACAATCAAATCATAGAAAATTGCATAATCGTGAGATCAAGCGATTTAAAGTCAAAGCGAATTCACATATGATATTACAAGCATAAATCATCTCATAAGAAGAAACATACCATCCAATTCCTCTTCCTCATCTAAAGGAAAATCAAGCCAAGTCTCAGGATGATGCCCAATATTCCTCGCGAAAGCCAACACCTCATCCGTAATCCCAACAGCATCAAATTCCTCCTCCCCTTCTTCCTCTTTCTCATAATTTTCTCCCTCATCTTCATCCGATACAAACGAACAATAATTCGAAGCCATCTTCGATAATTCCAAGACACCTCCAATCCTCGAATGTCCCGGATCTTCTTCGTCGGACTGATCCCACGGCCCCCCTGATTCGTCCAAATTATTGTTGGAACCTTGCTGATTATCGACCGTTGTCGGAGTTGGAGCGAGAAATGAAGCGACGCCCCAGAATTGACGGGTTAGGGTTTGTTTGAATTCCGTCAAGTCTTCTTTAACGCCACGCGATTGGGCTCCATTTTCGTCTAATTCTTGTCCTGGTGGTGGAGATTGAGTTCGCTCATCGTTTGGTGGGGTTTGATAACGATAGGTGGCTGAGGTGTCGATGTTGCTTCGCTCGGGCACGACGTCGTTTTCTTCGGCTTCGTCGTCGTTATCGAGATGCAGAGTGTTTGCGATTGAGCGAGCCAGCCATGACATTTTTTTATTATTTTTTTATTTTCTTCCTTTTCG